>PVIW01002436.1:0-133711 GCA_004026585.1 Noctilio leporinus
TAAAAAAAAAAAAAAAAAAGAAAGGATTATTCAAAGAGAACTGAAATTAAAAAGTTGAAATTCTTGATGGAGACCAGAATCTTGTTTTTGTTTTGTTTTGTTTTGTTTTAAGAAAAGCCAGTATGCAGAAGGATGACTGGATTAGAAACACCATTCTGCAACCCTTAGAAATTAAATACACTTGTTTCAGAAAATGATCAGACCTGGATACTAAGCCCATTAGGTTCAAGTTTTAGAGGGATGAGGATATTTGGCAGAAGCCAAGCTATCACCCTGTAAATTAGGAAAACTAAAAAGAAAAGATCTGGTGGTCGCCTTCTTTATTTAACAAGTGTCTAAATTACCATAATAGTGTAACAACCTGACATTATGTGCTTCTAAGTGTGATGGAATGTGAAGTCCACATCATGTCTGTGATGCTTTTCCTCCCAAGTATCCTTCACCTGATTTTAATCAAGCCTTTAGAAATAAGTTCTGGTTAACAAGAAACACAGAGGATAGAAGACAAAGTAAAGAAACAAGTAAATAGTCAGACAGAAGCAGAAGGAAGGACATTCTAAAAGACAGCTGGTTTGTCCCTTCAAAATTCAATGTCAGGAGGGGAAAAAAATAAAGGCCATGATTTTGAATAAAAGGGACCAAAACACACACACACACACACACACACACACACACACACAAACACAATGACCAAACATAATGCACGAACTTTTATTTGATCTTGATTTGGAAGATAAGTAGCAAAAATTATAGAAGTATTTGTTTTTGAATAATTGTGAAAATTTGAAGATGTACCAGGTAATATCTGTTATTACAGAGTGGTTTTAACTCTGGGGGGCCTAGTGATAGTGGTACTGGGCTTGTGCATTCAGAAGATATTGTGTCCTTAGTTTGAGAAGAAATGTGCTGGAGAATTTGGGAATGAAGTGACATGGTGCAGACAACTTATTTTTTAAACAGCAAAAATGTTAACCAAAAGTTGAATCTAGGTGTTAAGTATACATATGTTCATTGTAATAGTCTTTAAACTTTTCTTCAGGTTGAAATTTCAAAAAATACAATAAAGCAATATAAAATAAACTATAAATCTAAAAAATACATAGTTGGAGAAAAGTCAGGATCCATATGTAGGACAAAAAAATTACTTGGAAGAAGATAAAGTCAGGCAAAACCAGTTTTCTTATTCTTTCCACCTCCATGGAAAATAAGAAGAGCCATTGGGAAGGCAAATAAGTTAGATACAGGCAGGATGAGCCTTGTAACCTATCCTCTAGTCAAATATGGAGGCTGTGAACCACAGAACCTTTAGTCAGGGCTGGAGATTCAAAAATGGAACTCTGACTCTTTCTGGGAGGACCTGAAAGGTGGTCAAGAAGCCAGAGCAATCCCAAGTCCAAGAGTGATAAAGTAAGACAAACATAGTGTGTCCCCAAAATTACAAGGCTGCCCTTTCAGAGACGTGTATAAAGATGGCTAACCTGGTTAGAAATATAAGATGGTAAACCTGTGACTCGCCCAAGCTGGTGGCTGAAAACAAGTGGGAAATATGGACAACACAACAGCCATCAACATGGGGAAATGGCCACCATGGCCAGTTACACCCACTCCCAGGCTGTGGCACTTGATCATCCCTGAGATACATCCCTCCGCCACCACTCAGAAACCAAAATTCAACCTGAGGAAGTAGAGTGAGTGAGTGATCTTGATTTGAAGAAAATTTGCATGCCTTCCCATAATTGTCTAAGATTATCCAGATTGGTAGGAGATTAAATTCCTGCTACCTAGTGCAAAAAGGACTAAAAATAGCTATTTTATTGAACTATAGAAAAATAAAGTCACATATCTTACTGTGCCTGAGATTTGTGCCTGCTCCATTTTCAATCCCACCTTAGACATTTTAGCTATTTCTCTACCCACCGCCATGGCATCACAGGAGAACCAAGATAGAATGTGAGGAATAAATCATTTTGAGACATTCAAAAATATATACATCTAATAATCAATCACCTTGCAGTTTTCCACAGTCATAGAGGAAAAGCCACATGTAAAAAACACAGAAATGACATATTCTGATCTATGGAATGTGTGTGGCACTTCAATATTGATATATCTAATGTTGTAAGGACTTATTTCCAACAAAATAGCAAAACCATGCTGTGATGTCTGACTCAAAAGAGTTGGGAAAGAACCCAGCTATTCACCTGCTCCCTGAAACTCACACCATTCCAGGAAGAGATGGAGAGGCAGGCTGCCTTCTGGCTCAAGCTGGAATGTCAAAGGTGCTCCTGCCAGGATTCATATTCATGCAAATTAATAGTAAACAGAGTCATTGGGGGTGCCAACTACACAAGAAATGGCTTCCTTGATAACTTAGGGGGAACACTTTCTTGAGATGATTACAAGTTTGAAAAATATATCCAGGGCTATTTAGTTTTGACCATAAAGATATAACATTTCAGATGTTAATATTAAGGAAATTGTGATTCCACAGTGAAGAAAAAAAGACAGTATCATTACACATTAAAATAACAAAGAATATTGCCAGAAATACATGACACTCTGAGTGAGTGTGTGATTGTTTTGAATACTTCTGTATCCAGGAAGTAAGGTGGAAAAGGCTCTGCTGGGTGGTTGACTCTCCTCAAGTTTTACCAGGACTGCTAAAGTTGACAAGCATGACTGTAAATAGAAAACTTGACCTCATTCACAACATCCTCCCCTCCCGCACCACTTCCACCACTGAGGTCCAGTCCCCTGCCTTCCTTCTACTATCACTAGTAGGGGCTACAATAACTCTACTGCCTTCATGTCAGGATATTAATCTCTTACTAAAGACTTAGAATTAGAACACAGTTTCTCTCTATCTACCCATCTATCCATTTTGACCTCTTTCATTCTCTCTGTCCTGAGACCAATAAAGTTCCCAAATGATCACGCAAAGAGCCAATGTGCTTGAAATAAGTATCTTCTACCACCATTTACCTGGCCACACTTTGGGAAACCCTCTTTTCATCTCTGATAGGCTATAAGTACATTAAAAGTAAAGTCTATTTTTAAGAGAAGTCATTTTAGAAACAATTGTAATATTTTCCATGCAAAAGGAAAGCGCATTAGAACAGAAGGCTCTGTAAACTCCTTTCTAGATTTAAGCTAATGGTTATTGGAGGGGAGGCTCTCTTTCCACCACCCTACATGCCCTTTCTGCCCCTTCTGTATAGTAAATGTTCCTCCCAAGAGAAACTAGTAAAACTAACATGCCAAATCAATCAATCAAACAGATTTCTCACAAAAGGCAAAACAATTTAAACTGATAAAATGTTAATAAAATTAAGAATTTGCCAAAGGTAGCTGGTTCAATTCCCCAGCCAGGGCACATAATCAGGTTGCCAAGCCAGGTCTACAGCCAGGTCCATAGCTAGAGGCAGATGAAAGGCAACCATATATTGATGTTTCTCTCCCTCTCTGCCTCTCTCCCTTCCCCACTCTCTAAAATTTTGTTTTAATCTTAAAAAAATAAAAAAGAACTTGCAGTAATTATTGCATAGTGTCTTCAAGAGCTAAAGAGCTTAAAATGAGCATTTTTTGTCAACTTTATATTCACAGTGCATGACCATAAAGTAGAGACACATTATAATTATAATTTTTCTATAAACTGAATAATAAACCTTAAGACATTACTATATATTGTTGACATTTGGGACATTTTTCTGCAATTCAGATTCAGTATAAATTCAAATAGTACTCTCATACTCTTTTCCTTAATAATGTATTTCTATAACCTATATCTGAAAAATAATTACCTCTCATGGAATTAGTTCAATGAGCCAGGCACTAAACACTGATTTAATTCTTTTAATCACCCAAAAGGTGGATACTATTGCCTCATTTAACCAAAAAGGAATCTAAGATTTAGAGAGTTTAAAAAATTGCCCAAAATTATGGTTAGCTGGTAGGAGATCTGGGATTGAAACCCAAGCTTATCTGATTTGTAAGCCCCCAATATTATACAATGTCTGTTCCGAAAATATTGAGTTGATGTCACTATAATTAAAACAGTTTGCATGCCAATATTTTCAGGACAGACCTTAAATATCTATATGAGCTCCTGGGTTTGAAGACTTAAGAGGTAACATCTCACAAATATACAAAGGATATTGAAGTATTCAAATAGGCTATCTTCTGAATACACAAACTCTGATGATTTAAAGCTAAGTTTATTCCCACAATCACTAAGTATTTTTGTCCAAAATAAAGATAAAATCAGAGCATATGTTAGAACTTAAGCCAAGTTATCTGTGTTTTTCATCAATTCTAAAAAGCTTGTCCACCAACATCAAAGGCTAGAAATGAAGAGGAAGAAAACCAAAAAAAAAAAAAAAAGAGGAAAGAAAGTAAAATTAGGACTCACAGAGATATGGAAGAACAGGATGGCAGGGGAATAAATGAAAGGCTAAAGAAAATTAAAAAGAAATAAAGAAGGAAAAAAAAACAGTAGATTTTCCAATTTGGGAAATCCTTTTTTAAGTATGCCATGGTCTATGTAAGAAGATCAACATGAGTTCACTACAGGATTGATGGAGGACAAAAGAGTGGGTAAAAATTTTTCCTGACTTTTAAACACAAAATCCAATGATTAAGTAATTCTTTACCTTTTAGTGAAATAATCGTGAGGAAAGTCCCTAAACAACACTGCAGGATTTTCTGTGTTATAGGCAAACCCAGAATTTCCCCTAAATCACACTGGGTGTGGGGGGTTTTCTTATTTTAAAAGTTCAAGGTCAATGCACTTGTGAAGCTAAGGGAAAAACTCTGCTTTTTCCGTTTCCTGTCTTAGGTGATACGTCCAGTTCCTGAAAGTTCTTGACCCTTTTTCAAGATACTGCAAAGAATAAGCATGCTTTGCCCTCATATAGACATGACTCAAATGTTGCTCTAAAAAAAGTAAAATATTTTGAAAAGAGGATCTACACACACACACACACACACAAACACACAAAGCAAATATACAGGGAAAACACGTTAATAACATCTCTCAATGACAGAAAGAAATGCTTAAGTTAATTCTTCTGATAAATTTCAAATTTGTCAAATAATTCTTTCAAATGATGTCTCTTCTGAAATTCCTGAGGATTTTATTTTTATTTTAAAAGTTTGTTCTCTACTAAGAGAGAGTAAGAGATACTTTAAGCTCAATGAAGCTGGAGGGAAGCACAGTAAAAAATGATTCCTCTGAAAACCTATTTTCTGTGATACTACTTTGTTAAAGAGAACCAACAATGCTGATTACTTACTTTATAAAATGAGTTAATCACTAAGTTCTTCAAAATTTCTTTTTCTTTGTATTAGTGGCTTTCTAACTCCAGAAACGTAAAATAATACTGTTGGTCTCTCTGAAAATGTCACACCGAGTTTGTTCAAATATCCTTATATATCTATGAAAAAGAAAGACTACTTCATACTAAATTTTTTAATTTCTCAAAAATATTAAATGTCTAAGTTTAAAAATAAACAGAGAGCAAAGCTAGTTAAATATATATATATATATATATATATATATATATATATATATAGGCTTTCTAATAAACAAGACACAGAAACTAAAATGGAATAGAAGAACAGATTTGCTTCTATATTAAAGTAAATATTTTTCCAAAGACACTATTAAAAAGTTAAGAATAGAAGAAAATGTCAGCAATATATGTAGCCAATAAAAGATATATATATATGTGTGTGTGTATATATATAAATTATAAAATAAGTCTGTGAATCAACAAGTAAAAAGTGATTCTTATTCTTCATATAGTAAAGATGTTTAACCTTATTATTAATCAAAATATCATTTTAACTAAATTGGAAAAATATAAAAGATTGATAATATCTGATATAAATGTGTAAACAAAAGGATAATGTTGGTGGGAGTATAAATTGATGAGCAATTTTACAAGGTAATCTATCAATATCAACATTTAAAATATACACACATTTTTCTCAGCAATCCATTTCCAAGTATCTATCTCAACCATAAGTTGTTATTTGAAATAATTTTCTAAAAACTTGATTAAAATGTAAATGTTCAGTGGCAGGTTAGATTCCCCAGCCAGGACACATAACCAGGTTGCAACCCAGGTCTCCAGTCAGGTCTGTGGCTGGAGGCAGGTGAAACGCAACCATACATTGATATCTCTCTCCCTCTCTGCCTCTCTCCCTTCCCCTCTTTCTAAAAATAATGAAATAAAATCTTTAAAAATAAAAATAAAAAAAGGAAATGTTCATTTCAAAAAGAAAGTAAATCACAATTCATCAACAATAATAATAGTCAGCATTTCTATAGCAATTACTAAATGTTAAGAACTTTCCCAAGTGCTTCACATGTGTAAACTCAGCTTGTCTTATCACAACCTTATGAGGTTGGTACAATTATTGTCCCATTATAGATAGAGCTGCTAAAGTCACAAAGGATGAGAAACTTGCTCAAAGTCACACACTTTGTAAGGGAATAGCCAGGTTTCAAGGCACCAGTAGCCTGACACCAGACTATTCAGAAATACTATTAAATAAAATGCAGTACAGACCTCAGTACTGCCAGGGTAAGATCTGCAAGGCAAATTGGACCCCTAATTGTGTCAACAATAGAAAGATTAAAAAGAAAAAAAGATGCAGACAAAATTAATAGTATAATTTCTTTATGAACCAAAAGTGACTATATTTATTTGATTATCTACATGATAAAGAAAGTTATAGATTTACTTATTTATACAACATATGCATTCTGGATGGCTCAGTAAGTTTAACCTTAAGGGCAGAAATGATAGTGGAGAGGAGGTTAAAAGAAGTGTCCACTTTTAGCTCTATTTCCAAAATGCTTGAAATTGTGAAACACATGAAGGGGAAGGATTGACAAGGAACTGGAATAAATGACCCATGGACATGGACAACGAGGTGGGGATTGATTATGGGAAAGGGGATGGGGTGGGTGGGGCAGGGAAGAGCAATGGTGGAGGGGGGAATGGAATAACTGTACTATAACAATAAATTAATAAAAAATAAAAAATAAAATAAAGGTAAAAAGAATTGATTCATGGGTTACTCTTACAATCTTTAATGTTATTTGTCTTTAAAAAACTGGAGTGGGGATTGGTGGGGGGCATATGGAAAACAGTTTGTCCTTACAGATGTTTCTACAACTCTTTCTGGCTTTCATTCACATTTTTTCCTCTTTTAAAATCGATCCAAATAGCTGTTAAACTCAACCTCCTAAACTTTCCAGAATTGTTTTCAGCTCATAGAAAAGGCTTTAACCTTCAACCTCTTTAGCTTTGACCCCAGTATGTTTATGACTATTTTTAAATAGCCAGATTTTTGGTTGCTGTTGAAAGACATTTAGAAGATCATTTATAAGAGAAGAAACTTTAACTCTGGGCCTTGAATCTGAACTTAAGAAAACATAGCTCTGCATTCTTAGGCAGAGCAGTTGTTCAGTCAGTTACTAGTTAGAAAGATCTACAGATCAAAAGCAGAAGTGAATGCATAGGAAATACAGAGGCTATCAATAGGAAATGATAGAAAGCCTTCTTACTCTAGGACCTCCTGTTGGATCTCTTGCGGTCCCTAAGATATTTACTCTAGAAGGACAAAAGATGCATCCATACCTAGGGAACAAATTTCATATATACACTTTCATCAGGAAATGCAAGGAACTCCAAGCTGATGGCCAAAACTATTCTTACCACTGTGATGAGTGCCAAGCTCCACCCTTCTAGCTCCCTTATATTTTTTCCAGCCCTGTGAACCATCAATGCCATCATTCAGGCTCCCCACGTGGAGCACTCTTGGAAGCCATGGCAGCCTCTAGGCCCCCAGATGCTTCCATTTCCCCTTCATAGGCACTTCAACATCTTCAGTGAGGAAAGGGAGCCAGGAAACAATGCAAGAGCTAAACACAAATGAGAACACTCAAAGGCCTGGTTGCCTGTTCCTTGGACCATAAAGCTGCTCTGGAAAAGACTTTCTGGCTTATTTCAGTGGAAATTAAAATTAAAATAAATCAGAGGCAGCTTTAAAAGGAAAGGGATAAAACTATGCTTGTACATGTAGGGGTAGCAATACAGGCACAGATTTCGATACATGTGTTCTACATTTTATGCATCCATAGTAAGCACACATATGATTGGTTCCAATACAAATGGCCAAGCACTAATGGGAGGGCTTTATGCGGGGCTTCTGCAATTATGAAAACTAGATATTTGACCAAAAGCAACAGGATGGTATAAAGGCACAGAAGTGAGCATAGAAAAATGAACTGGGGTAAATTCTAGTTCTTGACAACAACAAAACACAGCCAATGGTCTCCTGGTCATAGAGAAAAGAAGTTTAAAACATACCAAGCAGTAATGAAAGAGAAGTTCTAGGTTAACGTGTAGAGGGGAGCCACTAACTGTCACTTGTGCTGGATTCAGAGCTGGACAAAGACACATATTCCATGGCTGTACATTTAGAGAGGTAGAAATGGAAGATGTTTGTACAAAATGGAAAGCCAAAGTGAACCCTCCAAACTGAAATAACAATTACCTAAAATAGCATGTGAAAACATGACAAAGCCTGGACAAAATAAACTCCTCTGTATGGTCATTAATGACCTGAAATAATTGAAAACAAAAGGCGGGGAGGGCTGTGAGTCCTTTAGAAGCTTAGGAAAGCTCCACAACCTCTCTTTAACCATTCACAGATGAGCTATACTCCAAATATTAACTGTTTTCTAATTACGAAACTAGCCCAGGCTGGTGTAGCTCAGTGGATTGAGCAACAGCCTGCTAAATCAAAGGGTCATAGGGTTGATTCCCAGTCAGAGCACAGGCCTGGGTTGTGGGCCAGGTCCCCGTTTGGGGGCATGCAAGAGGCAACCACACAGTTATGTTTCCCTCTTTTCCTCCCTTCTCCTCTAAATAAATAAATACATAAATACATGCATAAATAAATAAAATCTTTAACAAACTAAAATGAGTGAAGTTGAAAATCCTCTGTGATCATTTATTTGGTCAATTAATATTTATTGGGTGCCAACTTCAGACTTGCCACTGGATAAGTAATGATAAACAAGACCAATATGAATGTTGTCACCACGGAGCTCGGTCATAGTCTGGCCTACCTGTTCTAGAAGGCACACACCATCAGCATTTGGTTATAGTGAGTCAACAGGACAGAGAAAAACCCTATGAAGCTTATAATCATACGCACCTATCTTCAGAAAAAGCACTATAGTTCATTGGTTGTATTCTAAAGTCCAGGTTTAAGTTCCTGCTTTGGAATTTAGAGATCACCTTCCCATGAAAGCAATGTCATCAATAGTGTTTGGGTTCTTAAGTCAACAATTTGTGAAGCTGCAAGGCCTTGAATTCAGCTGCAGTATAACTTTAAGAGGTTTCCAGTTTGTGTTACCCAAGGCCCTTCAACTGTATTAAATTATAGTTTATAATCACAATTGAAACAGCCAACACTTAAGACTGAAGTGTGCAATGCTGGGGATGGGTAAAAAGCTGTAAATGTCTATGGGTGGGCTGGCAGCCCTCGTCAGCCTCATTCTGCTTTCAGGACAGGGAATACAGATAGGGACAGAATCTCCCCAAAGGAGCTTATAAGAGCAAGCATTACATTTGGAATAACTCATTGATATCTGAGCCATTGGTTCCGAATAAGGCTATGCACATTTCATACCTTGTTACTCAGAAATCACAATTGACATATTTCCTAGTTCTTTCAGAAAGTATGACAGTGTTTCTATATTTTCTTCCCTTTTTCAGACATATGTGATTTTCAGCAGTAATCGTAGTCCTAACAGCATTTACAGCACATTAACTCACATGAACTTTTAGACACCACTCTTTATGCAGTTTCATTTGCCCTCATTGCATGAGTCCCAACTACTAGCGCCCCCAAATTATCAAGTCACCATCTGACTAGTAAAACAATAACCTCAGTGCAGGATCATTTTGTTCAAGCCATGGCACAGCTAGATGTGCAGCTAAAAATAGAAAAAGTAGTTCCTCTATATAAGAATGTGAGTCTCCAAGACAAATTTTTTAAAACTATTTAATTTATGTTTAGAAATAAGAGAGTGAAGCGTACTGCCTGAAGGAAGTCATTTACTTGCTCTCTGACAAGGTTAAGCAAAATTTTTCTCACAATTCATTAAGAATACCCTTAGGTTACATGTGGAAAATGTAGGTAGCTTAGCAGTAATCACCTCAAATTATCCAAATAAAATATTGTTGAAGTCCTAGTCCCATAGTCTCTGTATGAATACACTCTTCTCGGAGTCCAATCTCCTCTATCACTGAGCCACAGAGAATACGCTAACTTTCACAGATCATTCTATCAGTCATTTTCCTAATACAATGTTGAGGGGAAAGGGGTTTTCAAAGCTTTCCCTGAGCTCCCAGGACCTGGACCTATCCTCTCCCTGAAGAATCCATAAAATGAAAAGGTCTCAAACTGAACTCTCAAGGTAGGAAAGGGCTAGAGCTAGGAGCTGGATCTCTATGGTAAAAATCTATACCTGGGGACATCTACCCCAAGTGCCTCTAAGGAAAGAAAGCCCCTGATCAGAATGAGGACCACAAAGTGCCATGGTAGGTGGATGACACGCAGAGAGCAGAAGCCTGGCCCAGACCTGGGTGCCAGCTGAACACATGGACCCAGGAAGGTCTGCGAAGCAACAGGCAAGTTTGCTTTACAGTGACCCTCCCAAGTCTTGTCAGACTCAGAAAGAGATCTAGTATCCTGTGTTTATCCCATGGAATAGTGATTCTCGAAGACTTCTCACCACTTGGGCAACAGCAATGTCAGCATCCCTGGGAAACTGCTAGAAATGCCCATTGTTAGGCCCACCACAGAACTATTCATCAGAAACTCTTGGGGTGGCCAAAAAAATCTGTTTTCACAAGCCCTCCAGGAGTTTCTGATGCAAAGTCCAGTTTGTGAACCACCACTATAGGATTAATCAAAATCGCTGAAGTATAGTTTCTGTCCCAAGACTTAGTTATAATTGGAGAATGAGGGGTTTTTCCTCCTCCAAAGGAAATGTCAAGAGTCAGCAGGCCAAAGGTGAGTCAGGTGGAGGTTTGGGGGTGGTTTAAGCCCCAATTTACTCCCCTTGTTCACCTTGGGTTTGGGAATCTTGGTAGTGGGCACCAACAAAGGGAGCAGAGAAAACATTGCAAACGGATCCTATCCACTCCAAGCTTAGCGTATACTGGGCAACTTTTGGCTACTTAAACATTCTCTTCCCTTTCCAGTAAACAAGTAGTCACATTAACAGTAGTTGTAATAAACTATACAGATCAAGAAAACCAGACTGTTTCTCTGATGCAACTAAGACACCACGAAACCTTCTTCACAACTTTCCCAAGATAATGACTATTTGTAAGAGACCACACAAAATTCAACAATAACGTAGTAGTCAATATGTGCATTTAAACTTCCAAGAATATGCTCTTAAACCACTAAAACTCTTGGCTACAATAAGAACATTTAAATAAATTTTCACCCTAAAATTAATGTTCATTCTTCTAAAAGGAACCAGTGGTCCTTGATCTATTCTTGGGCAACAGAGTCCCTAATTTTTAATTGAGCTCCCAGAATGTTTCCATTTTAGAAGAAAAAGTCACTCATTTGTAAAGTTTCAATGTACCACCAAGGGCTCTTATTTTGCTTCCCAACACCATTCAAATTTTAAAAGATGAGGGTCTGAAAAAGCAGTAGCAACACCAAAAGCACACCACAGAAGATCTAGGAGTTAAAATGATCAGCAGAAAGAACCTTTCTGCACAAAATACATGTGTCCATAACTTGCCCACTGCCACAGAACCTTGCCTGCCTTTCTGAAACAAAAAGGAAACTTGGGTACTATTTGCCTGTATGGTTATTAGTCACTTGATACTCAAGAAACCAATTTTGTGTCTTCTGAGACAACCGTCCCCATTGGAAAGTGGGTAGTGCTGAGTAATCAACATTATTTCTCTATACTTGGTTTGTAGTATCATATCCTTGTTGCTATTTTTTAGCCTTAAAACCTAATAATCATAAATTGAGCTGCTTCCTTCTTTAGTGATAATTAGCATTAGTCATAAGCCAAAAATGATTCCACATAAGTAAAATAAACACAACCCTTCTTACCTTTCATGCCAAACTTGGAGTGCCTTGCCAACTTCAGCAGAAACAGCATTACCAGCAGACAAAATCCCACTACAGATGCAATCACCACCACAGCATAGACCTAGAGAAAGGAAGGACGGCAGTTATGGCCTTGCTAATTAGTTCCCTACCTCCAGATGATGAAGATGATGACAGTTAATATCAAAGGAACACTTATTATGACTTCCTCTTCTGAAAACTGTATGTACATCAATTCACTTAATCTTCAACAACCCTATGATGAAGTATGTAAAGTAGGTCCTATTATTATTCCTATTTTGCTTATGAGAAAATGGAAGTTAAAGGCTATAAAATGGGTATCTAATTCATATTATATAGAGATACAGATATATGTACAGATATGTGTAATATATCTATATTAAGATATATTCATAGATATTGAATGTATCTCTATCTATCGTTCCACCTGTCTATCTACTTATCTGCCTACATACCTACCTAGAGAAGAGCAAAACATGAATAAAAAATATTGACAATTTTTGAAGTTGATGAAAGCTGTGATGGGGTTCATGTCACTGTTCTTGCTACTGATGTGCATGTTTGAAACATGTTTATAACAAAAAGATTTTTTAAGTTGGCTATTGTCAGGGTCCCCTGGAGCAGTGAGTAGGCCTGGAAAGGAGCAAGAAGGCACTCGCAGGTAACCTCACTTGTGAAAGATCACTGGGTTGTACATTTATGGCGTATCTTTCTCTATATGTATGATTTTTTAATTTAAAAATGCAATTGCAAGATGTGGGTTATTACACAAATAGAGAGAATAAACGCAGATCTCTGTGAATGCTGTCACAACTCTGACCTAGAGATCACAGAGGCACAGTTACATGATGCCAATGATATACATAGGAATGTTTTAGAAACAAAGGTGGATGCAGGACTGTGTATCTCCTTCCATTTCTACTGCTCACCACAGGCCCTATTTTCAAGAAAATGTTGGTGCTCTAAACTGCGAGTTGGCAAACTTTGCTATAAAGGCAGATGATTTCACTGCTACTGCAAGATCTTATTAGACTAAAGCAGTGGTTCTCAAACAGAGAAAATGTTGCACCCAGACATTTAGCAGTTTGGGGTTGTCACAACTAGGGGTAAGGTACTACTAGCACTAGTAGGTTGAGGCTAGGGATGCTGCTAAATATCCTAAAATGCCTAGGGCAACCCCCTCATGACAAAAGATTTAGTCATTGACAATAACAAATGCCATTAGTGACCATGGTTGAGATGCTCTGCTCCGGTGCTCTCTTCACTTCTGCCATAATAAATGCTACCTCTCCAAAAGTGGCTGCCTGTTAGCCTAGTCTTGCAATCAGGACAAGGCTGGCAGGGTCCCCTGCTAAAACATGTAATGAAGCAAGAAATAAATGCTTGTTGTTTTAAGCCACTCAGATCTGGGGATTTTTATTACGACAGCATAGCTTATCTTGACTGATATATCCATCTCATAGAAAGGGCAGTAT
The DNA here is from genome assembly GCA_004026585.1 of Noctilio leporinus. Lineage (NCBI taxonomy): Eukaryota > Metazoa > Chordata > Mammalia > Chiroptera > Noctilionidae > Noctilio > Noctilio leporinus. The sequence goes on from PVIW01002436.1 coordinate 13,665, forward strand.
AGAGTAAAGATTAAGAATATGGGCTTTTGTCCCAGCTGGTGTGGCTCAGTTGACTGAAGTGTCCTCCCATAAACCAAAAAGTCCCAGGTTTGATCCTGGGTCAGAACAAATGCAGGAGGCAACTGATTGATATTTCTCTCACATCGGTGCTTCTCATTCTTTCTGGAATCAGTGGACATATCCTTGGGTGAGGACATAAACTATTTTTTCCCTGAGTTTTTAATTTAGATTTAACATTTATTAGCTGCATGACTTCAAAATTACTTAACCTCTCAGCATCTCATGATCTTCAGGTGTAAAGATGGAAATACAATAATTCTACATTGCAGGCTGCAAATCCTCAGTGAGTTAATGCAGATAATGGACTTGGAATAGTATCTACCCAAAGTAGATAATAAATTAATGTCAACTATCATGATGATCATAATGATGATAAGAGATTAAGAAAAAAATTAATAAGCAGCTCAAGATCACATCTTTGAAGCTCAGGACATGAACCAAAATCTGCCTAAGTACAAACCTTGTAATTTACCCATTATGCTGCCTCTCCAAAGCATGTGGCTCAGAGTGAAGGTAGGATAATACAAACACATGGCTAATCTTCCCACAACACCTTCTCTGATGTCAGATGGGAACAACATTAAATAAGTCACAAATTATAGAAAAAAAGGATATGCCAAGCACTTGGCCAAGGTGGAGCAAAGGTGTAATAATTCTCTTCTCTGGTGTTTCAGCTGTGAGCAGCTCTCATACAGAAGGTTTTTGCAAATGTCTGACTATGCACTAACCTCTTTTCATAGTCTATATACAAACAAAATGGTAGTAATTTCTGAAAAGCTAGTTATGGATCAACTTGCTCTAACCAAGATTGTTTCCCTTGAGTTTGTCCAATGATTTTGGGTGAATTTTTTAAAATCTTTATTTCTAACAATTGTCATGGAAAAGAGATCATAGTATTATTTTTTAATGTTTTTATCCTCACTTGAGGACATGCTTGTTGACCTTAAAGAGAGAGGGAGAGAGTGAAAGAGAGTAACACTAATGAGAGAGAGTAACATTGTTCTGGTTGCCTCTCAAACCCACTCCGACCAGGGTCAGAAACCCACAACCTAGGTATGTGCCATAACTGGGGATCAAACCATGAAGTTCTGGTTTGTGGGACAACACTCCAACCAGCTGAGCCACATTGGCCAGGGCAAGATCACAATAGTTTAGCTCTAAATCCTCTACCTTATTATTAAATTCCAGACTTCTGCAGGTAGGTGAAAAACATGTAAAGAAACAAATTCAGGCCACGGCTGGTGGCACAGTTGATAAGGTGCCAGCCTTCCAACCCAAAGGTCACTGGTTCAATTCCCCAGCCAGGGCACATAACCAGGTTGCAAGCCAGGTCTCCAGCCAAGTCCGTAGCTGGAGGCAGGTAGAAGGCAACCATACATTGATGTCTCTCTCCCTCTCTGCCTCTCTCCCTTCCCCTCTCTCTGAAAATAATACATAAAATATTTTTTAAAAAATTAAAAATAAAAAAAGAAACAAATTCAAACTCTATTTTACAAATAAGAAACCTAGGATAAAGAAAGGTTAGAGGGTCTGGTCAGAGTGCTAGGGTCTCTCTGTAGTCCCAGGGAAGTCTCTTATTTCTTTGGAAGGTACAAAATTGACATTCAGGAGATCTCAGTCCTTCTGTTTGCAGGACACCTGCCTTTACCAGCTGTGAGAGCTAGAACAGAGTCTTCACTTCTCCAAGCCCCTCTTCCTCATTTGTACGTGGGAATAAGAAGACCTGCCCTGCCTTCTCTATATTGTTAACAAATGCTTAATTCAACCTGGAAAATAAGAAGGAATCCTGCTGCTGAAGAGCAACTGATGATCTGCCAACAAATATTAAAACCTGTTGATGCAGTTGTAAATGTGAAGAATCCTTTAATAACGTGGGATCCAGTGAAGATGGCAGCATAGATAGACATGACTCGCCTCTTTGCACAACCACATTAAGATTACAACTGAAATATAGAAATACAGCCATCACCCAGAAACATAAAAAATCAAGTTAAATGTCAGTCTGACAACTACAGAATTAAAGAAACCACATCTGTTGAGACAGGTAGGAGGGGCACAAATGCAAAACATGCTGGTTTCTCACTGATGTATAGTGGTGGGATAAAAATTCAGGCAGGATATCTCAGAAGTGAGGAGTCCCAGCCCCACACCAGGCCCCAGCCGAGGATTCCAGTGCCAAGAAGTTAAGTCCCCACAACTTCTGGATGCAAAAATCAGCAGGAATTGAGTGGGTAGAAGACACTGCTGGTGCCCAAGTTGTTCCTTAAAGAACCTACACTCGGACTCACCTACTCAGACTCACTCCCTCTGAGCTCCAGCACTGGGTAGCAGCTTGAAAAGCACCAGTAGTAAACAGGGAGAAACTTAAGTGCCTGGCATCAAGGCAAGCAAAAGCCATTGTCCCTTTTCTAAACCCTCTGCTCACAGAGCCAGCAAGCTGGTATCATATCTGAGACTCCATCAACCTGGCTAACACTCTTCGGCCCATCTTAGAGATCCCCAAGATCCTGCCCCACCCAAATTATGGGCCCAGGCAAGCTGCATTTCCATATGAATGGCTGGTCTTGGCTCATGATGCATAACTTCCTAAATCCTCTCAGACAAGCAACAGCTGCCTCAGTGAGCTCCAGGCCCCATACTACCAGCAGCCAGTTTAGTCCACAGCTTGGCTTCACCTGAGAATCTCCAAGCCCAACACAGGTTGCAGCCATCTCATATTGCTTTATTGCTCAGGCAGGATGGCCCTGGACAAAACACAGGTAGGGTCTGACCTTGGCCTGTCCAACCCAGGAAACCCCAGGGTCAGTGCACCCAGTGGATACCCACAGACCACACTAAAGCATCACCACCCTGCCCTGGCACAACTGATTCTCGACAAACAACAGAAGTTGGTGGTCAGTGGTCACAGCCCATCCTTGCAGCTGGCTGGCCTGGGTAAATCCCTTCCATTGATCTGCCAATAGAAACCAAGACGCAACTACAAGAGGGAGGGTACTCAATCCACACAAAGGACGCACCTTAAGCTCCCAGCTTGGGTGATGTGGAAGCTGTGCCACTGGACCCTACAGGACACCTACTACATTAGGCCACACTACCAAGACACAGAGTCAAAGCAGATCTTCCCAAGACACAGAAACAAACACAGGGAAGCTGCTAAATTGAGGAGGCAAAGAAATATGGCTCAAATGAAAGAACAGAACAAAATTACAAAATAAGAACTAAACAAAACAAATACAGAGACCTATCAGATACAGGGATCAAAATACTGCTGATACCAATGCTCAAAGAAATGACTGAGTATGGCTACAAAATAAAGGAAGAAGGGAATATTATGCAAGGTAAAATAAAGAAAAATATACAAGGAACCAACAGTGGTGGGAAGAAAATCTAAGATTCAGATGAATGATTTAGAACAAAAGGAAGAAATAAACATTCACCTGGAACAGAAAGAAGAAATCACTTTTTAAAAAATGAGGAGAGAATTAGGAATCTATGAGACAACTTTAAACTTACCAATATCCAAATCATAGGGGTACCAGAGGAGAAGAGGAAGAGCAAAAAGTTTTAAATTGGTTTGAAAAAATAATGAAAGAAAAGTTCCCTAATTCAGTGAAAGAAATAGACATATAAGTCCAGGAAGCACAGAAAGTCCCAAACAAGTTGGATTCAAAGAGGACCACACCAAGACACATCATAATTAAAATGCCAAAGGTTAAAGAGAAAGAATTTTAAAAGCAGCAAGAGAAAAAAGGGGAGTTACCTACAAAGGAATTCCCATAAGACTATTGGCTGATTTCTCAAAAGAAGGGATTGGCAAGAAGTATTCAAAGTGATGAAAAGCAAGGACCAACAACCAAGATTACTCTACTTAGCAAAGCTATCACTTAGAATAGAAGGTCAGATAAAGTGCTTCCCAGGCATGGTAAAGCTAAAGAAGTTCATCATCACCACACCATTATTATATGACATGTTTAAGGGACTTATTTAAGAAAAGAAGATCAAAACTATGAACAGTAAAATCACAACAAACATAACCATCAACAACTAAACCTAAAAAAATAAAAATAAAAACAAAATAAGCAAACAACCAAAACAGGAACAGAATCACAGGTATGGGGATCATTTGGAGGGTTATCAGCTGGGAAGGGGAAGGGGGAGAAACAGGAAATGATACAGAAATCAAGAAACATAATTGGTAAGAACAAAATAAACAGGGAGATGTTAAAATTAGTACAGGACTCCACAAAAAAACTACTTGACCTAATACGTGAGTTTGGTAAAATATCTGGATACAAAGTCAATATCCAAAACTTAAAGGCATTTTTTTATACACCACCAATGAAACATCAGAGACAGAAACTAGTAAAAATCCCATTTACTATTGCAACAAGAAAAATAAAGTACCTAGGAATAAACTTAACCAAGGAAGTAAAAGACCTGTTCTTGGAAAACTACAGAACACTGAAGAAAGAAATTAAGGAAAATACAAATAAATGGAAGTATATACCACATTCAGGGATGAGCAGAATTAACATCATTAAAATATCTATACTACCCAAAGCCATTTTATAGATTCAATGCAATTTCTATTAAAATACCAATGACATATTTCACAGACCTAGATCAAATATTTTAAAATGTTATATGGAGCCAAAAATGACCACAAATAGCCACAGCAATCTTGAGAAAGAAAAACAAAGTCAGAGTAATCACAATGCTGAATATCAAAGTATATTACAGAGTCATTATAATCAAAACAGTCTGGTACTTGCATAAGAATAGACATATAGATCAATGAAACAGAATAGAGCCCAGAAATAAACCCAGGACTCTATGGCCAACTAATATTCAACAAAGGGGGAAGGAGCATAAAATGGAGTGAAAATAGCCTCTTCGACAAGTGGTATTGGGAGAACTGGATAGGGACATGCAAAAAGTAAAGCTAGACTACTATCTTACACCATACATTGGAATAAACTCAAGATGAATAAAAGACTTAAATATAAGCTGTGCCATCATAAAAGTCCTAGAGGAAACCATAGGCAGTAAAATCCTAGGTATCCCATGCAGCAAAATTTTCACCAATATTTCTCCAAGGACAAGGGAAATAAAGGAATAGATAAACAAATGGGACTACATCAAACTGAAAAGTTTCTGCTCAGTTAAAGAAAACATCAGCAAAATGAAAAGGGAACCAATAGTATAAAAAAAAACATATTTGCCAATGATACCTCAGACAAGGGTTTGATCTTCAAAATATAGAAAGACCTTATATGACTCAATACCAGGGAGACAGATAGTCCAATTAAAAATGGGCAAAGAACCTCAACAGACACTTTTCTGAGGAGGACATACAAATGGCCCATAGACATATGAAAGAATGATCAACATCTCTAGCCATCAGAGAGACACAAATTAAAACCACAATGAGATACCACCTCACACCTGTCAGAATGGCCATCATTAACAAATCAACAAACAACAAGTGCTGGTGTGGATGTGAAGAAAAGAGAACCCTCGTACATTCTTGGTGGGAATGCAGACTGTAGAGCCACTATGGAAAAAAGTAAGGAATTTTCTCAAAAAACTAAAAATAGGAACTGTCCTATGACCCAGTGATTCCACTGCTAAGATTCTACCTGAAGAATCCTGAAACACATATGCACCCCAGTGTTCATAGCAGTGCTATATACAATAGCCAAGTGCTGGATACAGCCAAAGTGCCCATCAGTGGATGAATGGATTAAAAAACTGTGGTACATTTACACAATGGAATACTATGCAGCAGAAAGAAAGAAGAAGCTCCTACCATTTGCAATCGCATGGTTGGAACTAGAGAGTATCATGCTTAGTGAAGTAAATACCATATGATCTCACTTAACACAAGAAACTAATGACAAAAACAAACAGACAAGCAGAACAGAACCAGAGACATGGAGAAAAAGGAGCAGAATGACAGTGACCAGAGTGGGGAGGGGAAAGGGGAGAAAGAAGAGGAAGGGTTTAGTTGAGGAGCTAATGTGAAAGACCCATGGATATGGACAAGGTGATGAGGCACCAAGGACTGTGGCAGAGAGGATGGGGAGGGAGAGGCAGGGGAGAGCAATGGGGGAAAATTGAGACAATGTAAGACAACAGCAATAAATTAATATTTTTTAAAAAGCATAGTATAGGAAAGGGTGAAGCCAGAGAACTTACATGCATGATCCATGGACATGAACTAATGAGGGAGGCATTGCTAGAGGGAAGAGGGGTACTGGGCAGTGCGGGGCAAAGGGGAAATCTTTGGGATGACTGTAACATCATAATCAATAAAATATACTTAAAAACCTTTTTAAAAGAGTATTTTAATACCCAAAGATTCTTGTGATAATGAGAAGAATCATTTCCTCAAAATGGTTCAATAAAAAATGTTTCATGTACTGTGAATGTGTTGGGGGTGTGTTGAGTACAGTCTTTATGTGGGGGACAAATAGGGGTGAGATATGCTAGTTAAGAGCTTAAATTAACATTTAGATTCAAAAGAGAAAGCTGAAGGTGACATAATGTTTAGTAACTGGAATACCTACACATCTGTGAGCTTAGCACATGCTCTTGAATTCCTTATGGCCACAAACAACTTTCTCAAATCAAAAATCATTAAGTGGTTCAGTATGAGAAGAAAAACTGAAATGATTGCACAAGGCAGGAGTTGAAAGCATTCTACAGTTGACTTACCATGACATTTGTTCTGATATTTCAATGTAAAGCATACTGCAATGTAAAGCACATAGTCACCTGTGGAGATGTATGCAGTGTATCTCTCTACACTTGCTGTGCATGCTTTGAACCTCCCATTCTTACTGCCATAGCCCTGGTTTAAATACACATCACACCTTTTCATTACTGTACCAGACCCCTAGCTCATCACCCCACTTCCAATCTCTCTGTTGGGAAACCCACGAATTCACCACGAATCTAAGCCTCATTTTTATTGAGTACCTCCTAGATACCAGATACTAGCAGCTAGGGATACAGTTGGGAAAAACACTGGCCAGGTTACCTAAGAATCTTACTAAAAAAGTCTAGGAAAAACAGACATTAAACAAGTAAACAAATAAACAAATAAGGTAATGATAGATAATAACTACTCAGAAGAAAGAACAGGGTAAGGGCTGCCTGCTGACCACCCTGGATAAATCATGCGATGACCTTTGGAAAATGCATACTTTATAGAGAGAACAACAGATGTTAAGGCCCTAAGACAAGAGATCCTGGACCATGCAAGGGAGTATTTTAGAAAGACAGCTGGTCAGCAGAGAAGAGATACGGCAGATGAAGTCAGAGACAGACACCAGCAAGGTACATAGAGCCTCGTTAGCCACTGTAAGGAGTTGGGCTTTTACAATAAAAGTTCTATTGCAATGTAGTGGGAAGACTCTGAGAATGAAAATAGAAGGGTGATCTGATTTGTGTTTTTAAATGATCGCTCAGGCTGCTGTGTAAAGACAGGAAGATGACAAAAGTGATAGAGGGGACAGGGTACTATGGGGACAGAGTTATCTAGGAATGAGCAGTAGTGGCAAACTCTGTAAAGGACCAGCCAGGACATACGAGGTCCATTCCGCAAGTATCAGCTGTGCAAACTACTTTAATGATATTGACATTGGCTTGATACTTTGGGACAGACCTTGTATTCTAGCTTTGTAGGCCATACAGTCTTTGCTGCAACTATCCCACCTGCCATCATAGCACAAAAGTAGTAGCCATGGACAATATGTAAATAGAGATGATTACATTCTGATCAAACTTGACTTATGAACAAGTATTTGAACACATAAAAATTTCATGTGTTCTACTCATTCTTCTTTTTGATTTTTGTTCAAACAGCTTAAAAATGTAAAAACTGTTCGTAGCCTGCAGACACCACAGAAAGCGATGGTGAGCCAGAACTTGGCCGGCAGACCTTACCTGCCTTCCCCTGAGGAAGCCTGCGGCTGGGGCAGTGGAGGTGGGAATAGGGCCGTGGAGGTGGGGATACGGATGGGTTTGAAGTTTATAAGGGGGTGGCGCTCACAAGATGGGCGACTGGGAGCGCACTACAAGTGAGGAAAAGGAAAAAGTGAGGGAAACTTGCTTTTACCTGAACAAATCACCCTGCTGCAGAGTGAGTGCTGGAGCCCTGTGATCGGGGGGCTCTCAATTATCTCCTCACTGCACAATATAGCTACCACCTGGCACTGTGTTTCAAAACCTCATGACCTGGCACAACCAGATTCTCCAACCTTGCCTCCAACTGCCACCCTTCCCATGCTTTACCTTCCATCAAAATGGGCTCTTATTCGCATACCCAAATCCCTTCCCTTCTGTTCCTCTACATCCAAATCCCAGGTATCCTGCACAGGCCACAGAAAAATGCCCCTGTCCCACAAAGTCTCCTCTGGCCCTTCCAGCAGGAAGGAATAGAGGGCCTGCTCCTCTGTTTCTTTAATCACACCTCTCCACCTCTATTTGTATTAGATGCTAGTGTTCACATCTCCCACCGCTGACAAACTTCAAGCTCCAAAAAGAATGGACCCTAGTTAGTTTCATTCATAGTTTTATACCCTTCCACATTATATCCTGACATGTGGTGGGTGTTAACACTTTTATTAAAATATTTAAGCAGACAGGTGTGAAGGTGTGGGAGACAGGAAAAATTCATTATACATGTGCCTCGCTCTTCTAGTAGTAACTTTTTACAGGACAGATATTTAAAACATGAACCATTGCCATTAAGTCAGGGGCTCCCTTTATCACCCCTCTTAAGCCTTCTTATTAATTCCTCCTAACTTCATTGCCCTGTTTACATCTGAACAATAAAAATGTTTTGTTGAAAGACTTGTATTGAAGCCATTCCAAAGGTCTCCATTTAGCTGATTTATTTCATTTTAAACAAACATTTTTTAAAATGACAAAGTAAATACAATATGATAGCTACCTCCAACACCCAAACATCCAAAACACTCAGAACCAACCTAGGAAACAACTATTTATCCCACTCACCGAGAGACGCTCCCGACCAGTTTTGTTAGCAGCATCTGTGGAAGGAATTTCATTACTTCTGTTTGTGGTATCCCCGATGTCATTTGTTGTAGTCCCATAATCTTAAATTGGAGAACAGGGAAAGAGAAGGAGCCATGAAGTTGTCATTAGGTACCAACAAACATGAGGCCACAATACTATTCAGAACAAAGCCCAACAAATTATAAAACTCCAAACCACTGACAGTGTGGCTAGGGCTGCCTAGGGAGGAATGAGACCCAGCTGTCAGGATAAATCACTTGTAGTGTTGGGAACCTGAAGCACTAACATTGTACAGTACTCAACCTAGATCTCTATATCCTTGTTTTGCAGGTCAAATTCTAAATCTGGTTTTGGGTTATTCTTGGCACACAAGAACATATCCCTTTCCTGATGAAGTATTTTATATAGATGCAATAGAGAATCAATTATCTAAGAGTCACAGATTTATAGACCTGAAAGGGTCTTTAGAGATCGAGTCTATACATGTTCTGTATAAATGTTTTGTGTTTTTATTCTAGATTGATATGGTGTCTACAATATGCATCCTGAGCAGACAACCTCCTTAAGTCAGCCCCAGCTAAACTTCTTTTGATAGAATTTTCACACAAGCCTTGGGGTAACCAATTTAAATTATATTTTTATTAGCAGAGTGTGTCTTTGAATTTGAATGAAAGTAACAGAAAAAGCATCTGTTTTCTACTTATTTGCTATTTTGTTACTGACTCCAAAACTACATTCTCACCATTTCCATTTTTAATATATTAAAATTTAATTTCAAACACTAAGAGATACCATTTACTTGCTTATTTTTCCCCTTCATATCATACCCGGCCATTCATGCAAAATTAAATCATTGAAGTATCTGTAGTTTAATATCATGACATTTCAACCCAAAGACCCAAAGTGGTATCTGAGGCCAATGGAAAGATGATATTAAGTCTTGAAGTTATTGAAAAGGAGTACAAAGCATAATTTTAAAATGTTAGATCATAATTCAAATGTATTTCTCTGTGAATTAATTTGAGATTCTCTTCCTTTAAACCATACCAAGGCAAATAAAAACAAAAATATACGAATCACATGCACAAATTCATCCAGACCACAGAATGAAAGAATCATAGCTTAACATGTATAAAGCAGGTAAAGACAATATAATTCCCCAGTGAAAATTAGCTCAAGTTAAATGCACATATAATAAGCATAGAAACATAGACTCATTTACAAAAAGTCAGTGTGCCTGACTTTTTTATTTTATATAAAAATATAAAATTAAGAATAAAATATTTCATAAAATAAATGCATAAATATAATACTTTAATCACACTTAAACTTTAAGCCAGGCCTGGAATTTTAGCCTGCCACCTCTCAACAGAGGCCTCCTGGTCGTGAAGGTGGCTTGAAAATCTGTTAAAGGTGGATTTTCACAACTAGAAAAACATCCTGGGCATTTGATTAAAATAGTGAAGTACAGATGAGAAATTTGGTTAAAAATTAATACTAGCAGACCTTCTGGTTTCCTGCCTTACACATTCCTAAAACAACCCATCTTTATTCAGGGGGTTCAAGCACACCATCCAGGGAAGCTAGTCCAAACTCCAGGGTGGTTCTAGTTAGTCAAGGGTTAATCTACCCCAAGTATCATAATGGGGACAAGAATGAATCATGACCCAACTGGATCTTGAATCATATGCAAGGAGGGTCAGGTAGAGGTTTCTAGAAACATTAACTTTCGTCTGGAACCCTTTCAGTAATTCTCTATTCTCTCCCATCAACATGAACAACCATAGCCCCTCTGTTGGCTACACCCTATAACTTGTAAGAGGGGCTGGCCATCAGTGAACGCAGAACAACGGGCAGAGAAAGGTAGGGATGAAAAAAGTTGAACCACTGATGATCTAATTGAGCTGCTGGTTAAACCTACCCTAAAGCTGCCCTACCTCTGAGGATCCTGTCTGGGAGCCAAACTTCCTCATCATATAAGAAACGTAATTTTGAATTGGGTTTACTGTCATAACTAGAAACTGATATACCACCCTTTTCTTGGTAGCCATGGCTTTTAAACAGGTAATTAGTCCCCAATTATGGAAACAAATTGTCTGTTACAGCAGAATGGATTTACTACTTCCAAGAACAGAACATGAGAGGGAAAACGCTATTTACAGGCAGTGTAAATACCAAGGGAACATGGCCATCAATATTGAATGACTTTTTTCTGAAATGTTATTTTGGCCTATGTAATGCTTGAAATGTATATTTATCTGAGCTTTTAGGTCTTCTTTCAGTTGATTTATTTCATGCTAGACAAACATTTTGAAAAAATACAAAATAAAGACAACATGATAGCTACCTTCATAAATTACCTCAGGATAATTTGGGTCAGCACCTAAAAAAGCAAAACAAAGCAAAGATTTGTAAGTATGCATTCAGAGTTTAAACAACACTCCCTTATACCCACTAAAATGACCTAAATATATAGTGAAGATTTTATAACTGAATAGATTGTTCTACAGAACAGGTAAATAAAACCTGAAATTCTCAGTTTGCTTCATGTTAACTCTGTTCCCCTTTCCAGTTCCACAACCTCCACCCCTCTAAAAAGGGAAAAAATAAAGAGAAATCACAAATCACTTTAGCTGGAAATACTTGAGCAATCAATCAATTATGACATTTTATTTTAACTGTTCTATTATATACTTGGCTATTTTTATTGCAATTTTGGTATTTTTATTCCAGAAACAGATCATTTCTGTACAACTCATTATTTTCTGATGATTTGGGGTAACTTTTAAACTACGTTGTGGCAGGTACATTTGCATTCATGAACACATTATTAACTGGCCTATGTAGCAATTATCTAAAACACAATTTTGCTTTCTACTCGGTCTTCAGGGAAGTTGCCAAGACTGAATAAACCTTTTTTTTTTTTCTTTCCAGCCTTCACACAACACAAGAAAAAAGTAAATGCATGGTCTCTAATGAAATTATATACAGATAACTCTGTATTCACCAAGATGATCAGACTATTCTGTTTTAAAATATTCCCATAAGAATTTGCAGAAACATTTTTCAACTTTTTTCAAAATCACTGTCAACAAAAACTGGTGACAGAAATATTTCCTACTTATTCTCCATTCAGAATTAACTGGGTCTCTATATGAAAGCCTACTTAGAAATACAAATTAAATGTTTACATAACATTTAAATGACTATAAAATAAATTTCCAAAACTCCTTCTTATGCTTTCAGTCTTTACCCACCAGGTGAAAAAGTAAAACTTGTAAACCATAAAGCTTACTCAGTTCTCATTTCACTCCTGAACCTTTAACAGAAAAAAATATTATTTTAAAATGAAGTGAAACGAGCCAATTTTCTGTTCTCATATTCCCTAGTGAATAATTAGGTTAACCTGAATGAAGAACCAAATAAAAGTAGACCTAATGTTTAAATTAAAATTCTAACACAGTTCAGCCGGAAGAACATCTATTTTAGCAGGAGGAAAATGAAGCAGACGATGGTGCACTTTGATTCAGGGACGCTTCCTACTGCTGCGCAGCCCGTGCTCTGGGCACATGAAACGGCCCTGTATTGATTCATGCAAAATTATCGATTCCTTTGTATTTTAAGTGTTATTACCCCAAACACCATTTCTAAGTTTTTATCTACAATATATATTGTCAGAATTATTTGTAGCCAATGTGACATTCCAGAGAAGGGCCCTGGGGGCTCCCCCGCAGTTTGAGAGGTAAGTTAGTGACTAAAGCAGCAGGAAATCCAGTGGCAGCTCTGGTAATACCATATGCCAGACACCCACCCACATTCTGACTCCTTTCCCTTTGCAAAGTTCCTGGACCAAATGGTATCCCCTCACTGTGAGGATTTCCCATCTCTGCTGAAGGAAAAGTCCTACAACCCCAAGTCAGGAAGTCATTCTTTGAACTTCCCAGTAATCTATTACTTTAAAGCATTCCACTCTGGTCCCCTTCTCCACTGTACCCTCAAATTATATTCTGAATGTGCAAGGGTACCTGTCCACCAGAATCTGCTCTTCACTTATGGACCTCACCCTATGTGCCCAGGACCCAGAATGCTCTCCCCACAGACCACAAACCCATATCCAAGGGTTGGCCAGCTTTACCCCTACATCTATCATCCCGCTGGTGGCCACATGACCAGTTTGAGCACCTTGTGACTCAAGACTCAAGAGAGGGATGGGTGACAACTGAGCCAGGGAAGAAGGACTTAGGTGTCCACATGCTAACTCATTACCTCTCCTATATGTCTTACTGAATAAATAGTTCAAGGCACAGAGCAGGGGCCATGGATGGGGATCAGCTCTACCAAAACCACTATGAGGGGGGATGCCCCCAAAATGGAATTATCTTTTAGAGGGCAGGCCCCTTATGGTCCAAGCTTCCCCTACTAGGTGAGTGTTCTAGGTACCCATCTGTATCAGTGTACCAGCTGGCATTGTTCTGAGAGGCTGCGTTCTGTTGCTGTGAATCCTTCTTAAAGACTCTTTCAATGTGTGTGCCCATTTCATGATGAGTAATTTATGAGCACACCTGCTCACACCTCACTTCCTGAGTGTTCAGAGTTTTTTGACCTAAAACTCTGACCCCCCTATATGTGCCCCGCCCTTCCCTGGTCACCTGATCTTGCCCTGAACAACTTTTTTTGCTTTTTTGTTTCCAGGATGAAAAAACTCCTCAAAGGGAAACATTTTGCCGATGTGGAAGAGGGGAAACAAAAAATGGAAAAAGCACAAAAAGGCATCAAAATTGACAAGTTCAAAAACTGTTTTGAGCAGTGGAAAAAGGTGTCTCAATAAGTGTATTAAATAGAGAGTACTTTGAAGGTAACTGAAGTTTAAACATGTTAGAATAAATACACAAACTTTGGGTCCCCCCTCATGCGTCCAGCATGGAACTCTAAGACTATCCAAATTTTAAACCCAGCCTTCTGGGTCATTAGAAACATATATTTGGAGGAAGAGATCACCTATTTTATTTAACAGTTCATTATCTTGATTTATACTTTTTATGTATTTGGATCTAAGTATGAAGCCTTCTTTGTACTAGGGTGACCAATCATCCTGGGTTGCCTGAGAACAAGAGGATTCCTGAGATATTGGACTTGAAGTTTTCAAACTGGGGTGGTCCCAGGCAAATCTTTAGTTTGTCCAAAAATAAGGGCTTCCTTTCTGCAGACTAGCAGTGCTAAAACTGGTATTAATTGGTCACCCTGATTTGTTCTTCTGCCCTCAAAGACCCCATATCCAGTCACCACCTGCTTTTACAGATATAATTCCATAAGAAAGTAAAAAGGCATTGTGAGGATTGGAGCCAGATTTGTCTAAGCCACACAGTGACAGGGTCTCAGTGAAAATGACTAGCAGGTGTGATCAGCCCCCTCACAGAAAAGGAACACCCAAACACATTCCTCACACAAAACTCCCGAGACAATCCAAATCATCAAATCAATTCAATGCTGCAAACATCAAGTACCAAAAAGTGGGATCTGGGGATAGGACCAAAAGTATATAGGTTAGCACATAACTGGTAACAGGTTATTTTCCAGACTTCTGATGCCTATCAGTGCATGCCTTTCCTTCCAAGTTTACTAGCAAAACCATTGGGCCACATCTAAAATTTCTGAGAAGCACTACATTTTCCTCACTTCATTTTCCCCACTTCATTTTCCCAGCTGTATAAGACGTATTGTCACTTTATTTTCATTGTCAGAAACAGTCAAATTTAGTGCAAGATTATGAAACTCGCAGAAAAACAATGTGGGAGGAACAATGATAGGGTTTTATTTCCCTCTCTAGCAGACTGTACTATGTCTGATGAGGGCCCACTGATCACAGTAAAGAAATGCCTCCTTGTGTACAAAGGTTTGGGAAGCCTGGCACAGTGAGGGTGCAGAGACCTAGAGTCTGGGAAAAGTATGGGTCACATTACTCCAACTGACCCCAGCTCATCAAGCAGAGTATTTTGCTTCTAGCAACATCTCAGTCAACTGAACCTCCCATAATGTTTACATTCCCCTAGTGAGATAATTATTAACTTCATTTTAAAGTCAGGCACAGGAAAAAATCAAAACTTTCCTTTCTGACTCTGGGCAATGGTCAAATTTCAAAAATACCTTACCATTATTAAGTATAATTTATAACTAGTTTCTTTTATTTAGTTTAACTATGACCATCATACAATATTGCTGTATGTTACAGGTTAAAAAAAGCAAAACACAAAAAAACCCTGTTGGTGATACTCAGGACAGAAAGGTGACTAAGGAAAGGCAAAGACCAGCTCTGAAGGAGAAAAAGCCAACAGAAAGAGAATGAACGAAAAATAAATGAGGAGATTCCAACTTGAGTGATGCACTTGTAGGGGGGATTTGAGAAGGGTTACATTTCCTTGAATCCTCCCCTAGTAGTTCTTATCAAGTAAGAAATCTCAAATGTAGATAGCAGGAGGTGGCACCAAGCCAGAAAGCTGCATGGTGGGAATCTTCAGAATACAATATGGGATTCTGGGAAACCTGGTCACCCTACTGGCATTCCCAACAAGCCACAGACCACATTCTCCCTCTCATAGCTCACTCAAGGGCTGAGGCTACAATTGTTTGCCAAACCAAAGAAGCTGAGCGCCAAGCAGGAATGTCTGCTTATTTGATGTCCAAGTTCTATTTTCTGAACAGTTTCTTGAGCGTCTCCAGGTGCTACACTCATTTGCACTTCAGTTCTTGACCTAAGGCATGTTGCCTGGAACTGTAAGAAGAAGACTAACAAGTCCAGAGCTCAGCCTGAAGCACTCCCTTGATGAAAATAATGGAGGCTGTATTACAGTTGCACGTGCACTCCCAACAAAGCTCTGTGTTAACGTGCCATGTCTGCACCCCCAAAGAGGACCTGTACGGCATTGAGGCTTCTAAACATGGTTGATTCAATCACTTTTCCCCTCAACAGTATCAAACCAGAGCACGTCATTATCCTCCTAAAGTGATGCTAAATGACTCAAATGAAGACTTTTTAAATTTCCATCTCCTGGTTTCAGTTATGGCTCATGTGTAACTCTTATAACTTTATGTAAATTTTCATGAGCAAATCTTTATGACTTTTTAACTGTGGGACTCAACAGTTAAAGGGAAAAAAATACATTTGTTGGATTTTAAAAAGTGTAGGAAGATAGGTAGCCTGACAGTAGGGTTCACTTTTCATTCTGTTGCAAAGACAAAAATAATGGTGGAGGCCAGAAAACACACCTGTTTCCCTCCTTTAAGCTTTTATAGTCTCTATCTAATGTCCTACGAAGAAAAAGAAAAAAAAAAAAGTCTTCAATTTCAAGTCTATTTTGAGACTCTCTTTAGTGTGAGCTTGAAAAATATTTCAGAGTTCCATATGATAGCACCATAGCAAAAGGCTTGGTCTTTTCAAACAAACTGTCCTTTGTCAACAGTGTTTTCTAACTCATGGTAGTCCACCTTTTAATTTTAGATCCTCCTCCTCTTCCTTTTCTGAATGGAAGGCTGAACTCAGGGCCCCAAAACATTGGGGGTTCAGATGGCTGGGTTTCATTTCTGGCTGAACCATTAATGTACGCAGCATGGGGAGTCCCTTCACTTTTTCTATACAAAGGAAGTCTTCCATACGACAGGAGAGGATAATAGCATTGGCCTTGGCAACTGCTCAGGAGTTTCGGGAAGCATAATTAATTAACATTAGTACTCTTGAGACATAAAGAGCTATTTAAGTATAAATCTTAATTACCATGATTAGTATGAGCCTATAGCCACACCAGACTTCACAGTTACTTAAGTCAGAAAAGCAGGTGGAATTTTCCTGTCACTCCCAGGGCAAGAGCTGGGTATGGACAAATGGCCTGAGGGGCAAGTGGGGGTGGGGGGTTCTATTTTCTCAATGTTATTCATTTGAAGGAATTTCTTTTCTCTACATTCTTTGGCCTAAATACACCAAATCTAAATCTGCCAGTTCGAGGGCAACTCTAAGTGCTCTAGTTCATCCAGACGTCATGAATCTTTTCATAAAACAGCACAAATGAGAAGCTGTGGGGAAAACTCTTCCAGTATTTATAGTTTGCTCCTATTGCAAATTTTGCATAGGAGACAACTGCTCCTGAATTAGGAAGTATAAGTCACTAACTCCCACTGCTTGTGTGAACGAGCATTCTTGAGCTGTGACAGTCTTCTTGAATGAGTGGGCCATAGAGACACTCTTTATGTACTGCCTAAAGAATGGGAAGCTTTAAAGCAAGGGATTTTATCATCTGGTGCTTTGGCCAGGTTTGTTTCAGGCCTAAACGATTAGTCACTCAGGTAATGATTTCTATAGGAAAATCTATCTGCTGTTAGACAGACAACATGTTCACATTCATAGATCTACCTGACCTTGAAAATTCTTGAAATGTGTGCTCTCTTATTAGAAGATACTAGCAAAGGCCCCAGGGTTCTTCCTTGTGACATTTGCAAGCAGCATGCCATTAATTTCTGCTTAAAATTACACTTAAAAAAAATACCCTCACCACTTCTAATCTCCACACACACTTTCATGTTCATAAAGAGGAATTTTCTATATGTAGGATTGAATTCCAATGACAGCCACACAGTGTATCAATTTCATCTCACACAAGGCTTATTTTTGGCCTGTAAGCTAAATAGGATCCACCAGAACCTTTGGAGGATTCTCAGATAGCCCCACACTTTCTATGAGTGTTCGGCACTGCTCTCTCCACTTTTTATTCACACTCCCAAGCCTCTTTAAGCCACGCATTGGCTTAATCTTACTTTTTGCCAAACCCAATTAGAATACATTTTGGTGCATCAATTATTCTTTATTTTTAATCCCTATTGCTATTGATACCCTAAAGGAGTCAGTGTGGATGGATGCCTGACCAGTTTTTCCAGTGACTTCCCCAGGCTCTGGCAGACAAAACTACCCCTGCTGCTCAAGGGTATGTTTGGCCCATGGCCAGTGGCATCAGCATTATCTGGAAGCTGATTTAAAATATGTAATCTTAGGCCTTTCTCTCAACCCATAGAAGCAGAATCTTCATTTTAATAGGAATCCTAGGAGATGTGTATGCTCATTCAAGTTTGAGAAGCTCTGGTTTATAACAGTTAAAGATGTCTGGCCAAAAGTAAAAAGCCCCAATGAGCATTAAGGATGGAAATTTATACTGAAACATAAAGCAAACCTAAAAATGGCTAGGTGCCCAAATATTGAGTGGGGTGGGCACTCTCTGGTAGTGGCTGCACAGATCGTTCGGGGTATGGGTGACAGATGTGTTTTGTCCCCAGTGACCTCATTCCAAATGAGAGGAGAAAAGGAAAGAGCTTAGACACCAGAGAGGGCTTAAATTTCCCTACCCTTTCTAGGAACCAAACTTGGACTTCTTAAATTTAAGTTTTCTTCTTAAATTTCTAAGTCTAGAAAGTTCACATAGTCAGGTGGCAGAGTCCTGAGGTCCCTCTCCCTGGGCAAGTTCAATCTCCTGAATAAGGGAGAACAAGGCCAGAGCTGAGAGAAAAACAGTTCCTGGTGGCAAGTTTCACCCCAGTGGCCACAGAGCATAAACACAAAGGAGGTGAGGAATGGCTTCCTTCATTATTATTCTCTTAGTCCTTACCTCCAAGAGTATAACCCTGCAGAATTCACAAAAGAAATGGCTGAGAGACAGATCCATGTTTACACTGGACTTTAAGAGGTCCCAGAGCAGAGAGAAGGAGAAAGGACTGAGAAAGAATTTTCTTTGGAGAGAAATGTTGGCCTTGTCACCACCCTACCATGGGTCCGGCTGATGCTGGCTAGAGGTCTCTGTGCCTCATCCTTTCTCCCAGTGAACTTTGGAATGCCTACCACACCTCTAGTATTTCCACACCAGACAATAGTAAAGGCAATCAGGTCTGTAACAGTGTCCAATCAACGTGACAGTAAAGGCAATCAGGACTATATCTAATCAGTCCATCCTCTTCCATGTTTACCCATTTCTCTTTTAGGGACTTTTTGTTCATATTTCCATTTTAATTTCTTTTGACATGGTTCATTCTCTAGCTCCGAATAGAGAATAAATGCCTAAGGAAGGTGACCATCCCATGGAAATCTCATTTCCAAGCTGAACTGAGAAGGCATGTGCCAAGGACCACAGAGTTGTCATTTTAATTCCTCAGGCTTTGTAAGGAAATGCAGACCTGACATCAGAGATCCCAGGCTGCCTGCTGCCTTGCGAGCCAAGAACTCACAACGTTAAAAGAGAGAGAGGGAGAGGGAGAGAGAGATTTATAAAAAACTAAACTTCACCAAATTCCACATGATGACAACAGAAATATAAAACAAATACCAACTCAAACGTGATCTGATGTCCTTAACTTGGAATGTATCTTTAGACCAGCGGAGGAATTATATACATATATTTGCTATTTGTTTATTTTTCTTTAGTTTTAAGAGGGAGGAGAGGGAAAGGAATCAATTCAAAGAAAGGCCATTATCTGTATGCTACGGCTACAAATCTTGTAAATACCCACAAAGATTCCATCACACAAGCCAAGTGAGGTCAAACTCTAATTGGCCACACTGGTTTATGGCCCACAAGGGCCATTTATATCTATAATCACTCTGGGCCAAGTCTCTTTCATTTCCACTTTCATTTATTACCCCTTGATAGCTGGTCCTTGAGTAAATACTTAAGGAGGAAAAAAACCCAAAATCAGTCTTTTCTAAAAACAGATATTTATATTTTAAAGACCTGATAAAAACTAGTAAGTGAGCAAGAAGAGGAGAGGAAAAGAGGGCTTAAAGTTAAAATTGAGCTTAATTTTTATTTTTGATAAATAAATGATCATTCCTTTTAAAGAGAACATTTGAGAGATCCCAAGTTATTCTTATGCCAGAAAATGATTCTTTCCTATCACTAGCTAAGTTCAAACTAACAGAAATAATTGATAAAAATGAGGCCACACGGATAAGAGGAGCTAAGCTCTACCAAACATTGGTATCATACAGAAATGTTCAAAACAAAATACATCAAAATCCTCCCTAAAATAGAAGCAGTTGGCTCTACATGAACCAAACTGTGCATATATCAAAGCACACAGACCACTTCTAAAACTTTTAAATGCCCGACCTTCACCCTCCATCAAGTTCACCTCCAACAGTTTCAAAAGGTAGGTGTCAAAATTCAATTAAAGTCTGAAGTTTAGCTAACAGTAATGTACCAATGTCAGTTTCTCAGCTTTGTCCAATGTACTGCAGTAATGCAATATGTCAACAATAGTAAAAACTGGGTACAATGTAGGTGGAAACTCTTCTGTCTTTGTAACCTTACTGTAAATCTAAAATTATTCACAAATAATAAGTTTACTTAGTGACAAACAAAAAGCAGTTGTCCTAAAGCAGAGTCTCTGAATTTAACTATAAAGCTGTATGACCCAAAACAATGTAAGAAGAAAACACAATAATCTAAAGATTCATTACAGCAAACTCAGTGGAGCAGCTTAGCCAACATAGTCTAGACTACTACCCAGGGTGTCTGGATAAGGCATCCAAACATAGCTTGTTTCATTTTTTTTTAATTTTATTTATTATTTCCAAAGATAAAAGAAGGGAGAGGGGCAGAGAGGGAGAGAAACATCAATGTGTGGTTGCCTTTCACCTGCCTCCAGCTATGGATCTGGCTAGAGACCTGGCTTGCAACCTGGTTACATGCCCTGGCTAGGGAATCGAACAAGTGACCTTTGAGTTCTCAGGCCAGTGCCTATCCACTGAGCCACCAGCAAGGGCTCCAAACATAGCTTGTTTATATACTCCTGAAAGACTATAAATCATACTTATAGAATTCAAATCACATTTTGAACACTCTAAAAAAAAAGTGTGCATTTGCACAGCTGTTCAATAAATACCAGGAAAGTGGGAACACATATTATGTAATAAGAATCATGGCATTCTCATTTATTGTTTGTTGAAGGTGGCTTTGCATGCATCACTTCTATCCATGGGGTCGCCCTAGCAGCCACAGGAGTTTATGCTTCCCAAGCAGCACTTGGCTCACAGGTCTCCAAGGCTCTATTCTCCCTTTCTCTGCCAAGCCATCTTGGTGTGGCTTTGGTTGACCCAGAGCTATTATAATGAGAAGTTCAATTCATACACAGGTCCCAATATCTAAACATAAGTCTCAACCTCCATAATACAACAGATCTTTGGACAACAAGACCAAGCAAGTAAGAATACTCTAGTGAACAAGAGGATCTGAAGCAGTTAAATGCATAACAACCATTCTTGCTGTAACTTGGGCTCACACTAAAATCCAGCTGTTGGCCACGGAACAGAATCCTGATGCCAACCCTCCTTTTCCCACCCCATTGGTTAGATGGAAACTATTACCAGTCCTAGAAAAACAATTCAGGATCTTTTTTTTTTTTTTTTTTTTTAAAGGATGCCTTTAACTCAGTCAGGTAAGCAAAACATTCCAGGGAACTGGGTTCTCATCCACAAATGAGTTAAGTAGGATTCTGAGTTCTAAATGGATAAGGAGCTAGAAAATACATCTTAAATAGCTCAGGAGCCAACCACACAGGGTTCTTCTGATTAAGATTTTTTGCTTGGGTCTTGCCCTTATGGCTATAAAAATCTCATTAAACACTTGGAATAAAAATAACATGTGTACACCAGATCATCGTTCAAAATTACTTATCCCTCCTGTCACCTTCTTGGGAGGAGTATGAGTCCCTGACCCTGGCCTTGGGTTTGGCCCTGTGACTTGATTTGACCAAAATCATGTAGGCTGAAGAGACCACATGCCAGTCCTGAACCTAGGCATTAAGAAGTCTTGCATATTTTTAGCTGGATTCTTGAACCAGATACTGGTGCTTTCCAGAGCTGGATACTTTCCAGAGAAAGCAGGTTTCCTGTGTAACTGCTATTTCTTCACTCTATACTCCAGAATAAAGACACATGGGACAAAACTGTTCCTGCTAACCTACAGGTTAGCCAGGTAAGTCAAAATAATGAGACTAAATAATGATGTTGTAAGTCACTGGGTTGGGGGTTGTTTATTGTACATGTGATTTTGTAGTTGAGTGGTAGGCCCTATCCTCTATCCAGATGCAAAAGCATCAGGTACTCACCACCATCAATTCCAGGCCATCCCATGAAGTGAGCAGAAATCTGCTTCTCATCTTTCCCATACTCGTTCTTGGCTACTAATTTGTAGTCCCCATTGTTCATGTGAGTGGGATTATCCAGCTGGAGGCAGCCGTGGTACTCCGTGTGATTGGTAACATGGATTTTAGTACAGATGTATTTGGACTCATTCAGTATTGCCCCGTTATAGAACCACTGAAGCGCTGGTTTGGGGTTGCCTTTCACAGTGAATGGAATGCACCAGTGGTGGTCTGAGGTTGGAGATTCGAGAAATGTGATAGTTGGAGCAACTAAATTAAAAAAGAGAGAGTTAATAGCATCAGAAAGCTCAAAATTTTTCCCCATCTCCAGATTTCTGTCATCAATAGGGGACTTCATTCAACCATGGTTTGGTTTAAGAAAACACATATGACCTGCAATCCTGGAATCCATCAATATTTTGTATCATCATCAAGGCTGAAATAACTCCCTACAGAGAGCTTCAGAGAGACTCCTTTAAGCCCTGCTCTGCCAAAGACCCATGCATCACAGTTATTTTTCACATCTAATCAGTGTGAGAACCAACTCCAAACAGATCCCAGGGATTTCTGACTGGAAAGGGCTCAACTGAAGTTGACTTGGGTTTATATGCCTTGATATTATATAGATTGATCATCAAAATATTGAGGGCCACTATTTTTAGAGTACTTCACTAAATAATACAAATAATGGCTGAGATGATGTTGAAAATCTTGCCTGCAGCCCAAACCTCACATAAATTATCCAAAACAGATCAAACTGATCAATGCAGTAAATGTTCCTGCTGATGCTGATTGATTTCACTGATTGTCAATAGTAAATGCTCTTTAAAAGTATTGCATTTCATTATAATACAGTGTTTTTTTGGCTAGGATTTAAGATAGCAATGTTTTGATCCTTCTAATGTCTGAAGTCCTATCTAAACCTGGACAAATTAGAGTTTAACATTTAAATATAAAGCATTTTGTGTTTTGGGAAATACATATCAAGAAGCATCTTTAAACATAGTAATTATCCTAAGTGAAGGTATTAAAAACCCCTTATAATTATTTACTTTAATGCAATCTGATGTTGATAATTATACAATCAATGACTAGAAAGCACCTTTGAGACTTAACAGCATCATTTTTCAGATAAAGTAACCTAAGTCCAATGAGGATAAGTAACTTGGTCAGGTTACTGAAGGAGGCAGATAAGAAACAAGAATCCAGGTCTCCTGATGTCTAATCCAGAAGCCCTGTCCCTCATTCACTGCTTCCTGGTTATATATGTTCCTCACACAAGGAGAAAGAAATCATAGCCTTATAACTAATACACTCTTAGTCGGGTCACTGCAAAGGTTGTCTCAGTTGTTAATGTTCTTTATCACTGATTCCTTCTACTCTTTATCTAGACATTGATAGATAAGGTTAATTCATCAGACCATGGTGCCCATGTAAATATCAACATAAATTGATAATATTTTGAATTTTCATGTCCTTATTTGTATCTCTGTATTATAAAAACAAGGGCCACAGTCAGGTAGGAACCTCACTTACCTTCCTCCCACGAGCCCAGGCCCTAATGCACAGGATGCACTTACTCATTCCACCAGCTTCTGGCAAGGTACTGACTTAAGGGCATAAACTCAGAAGCTGGTTGCATAATGTCAGGGGTAACACTAACTTCAGGTTTCCAAGAAAGTCAAAGCAATAACAAACTATGAATCCAGTACCTACAGGGCATAGTGGTAGTACTGCCATTGACCAAGAGTTGTGGTTGGTGATATTAGTCATTCACTTCAATAGTCACATGATGAAGGTCTGCTTTGAGTGAACATTAACCAGTGTCTAAATGTGTGCTGTATGTATTCATACATACATACAGCACATTTGTTTTATTCTCATCCAAATCCTAATTCAAACAGAGTAAAACCTCATTAATTTATACCATGCCAACACAGCATTTGCAATGATGTGAATAGTGTATGTGATTTTACTGAAACCACACTGAATGCTACAATCTGGAACGTTAAGATATGTGTCATGTTATTTATAATACTGGAAAACATGTCTAAGAAGCATTAATATCCTCTATATTATTTTCAGTGTATACAGAAATTTAAAAGTTATACTAATAAAAGAGTTTTGCAGGTGACAATAATTTCAATAATTTAAGTAGGACTCCTCAAACTTTCTCATGGAAACTTTATGTCAAACTAATGAGGTTTTACCGTATCAACAGTAAACACAGATGTTTATGAACAGCCAGCCCATACTTGGGGTATTAAAACTTTAAAGCTTAATACTGCCTCTATACAGAAAAAATTTAGAAACTGGTTTACCAGAATTTAAACTAAAATTTATGAGCAAGAGGAGGATAACCAACTCAAATATGTTTAATAAATAAAGATAGGAGAAGGCACAGGGGACAAGCTTAAGATCGAAAAAGAAGCTTAAGGGAAAGACATTGCAGGAGGAAGAGAGATTAGCAGAAATAGAACAAGTAAAAGAGGCTGATAACATTTCTTAATTAAGTATGCACAGAACACTGCTTACACTCTTTTTTTAACACACTTAAGCAGCACCCAGAGTGCCCCAACAACAAATGTAGGTGTGTCCATGATCATTTGCTATTAAAAACACATGCTGGTCTGATTACGTACAATGCACAGTGAGGTTCACAGAATCTTGATCTTCTCCTACAAGATTTTCTGCCACACAAGAGATTTGCTTTCCACTGTCATCAGATGAAATATTAGTTATCCTTAAGGAGCCCTCTGTGTGGCTTGTTTCATTCTACAAATGAATTAACAGACAAAGATAATCTTTGTTAGGCGTGATCCCAAAGTGACAAGATTTGGGGTATCTTCCCCTAACTAGAGAAAATAATTAGTAACATTAGAAAAGGCTTCCAGCCTACTCAAGTAAAGGCAAAAGAGTAAATCAGAAGTTGTTCTATTTCTCTAGATTTCAATAGTTTAATATGGGAAATTAATTTAATCCTTGAACGCCTACCTACCTTCTTCCAAGGGAAAAGGAGAGTCACTCACCTTGCTCACGATGACACAAAAAGCTCACTAGAGACATAGAGTCTCTCCAGAGTATTAGGTTTACACAACTAAAATGCAAACCTGCATTAGTCTTGGTTAATTAAAAGTAAATATAAAGATACAACAAAAATTCCTCGTATGTGGCTCTATAAAATATTAAATGATCATCACTAGGTTAACACAGCCTCAAGCTCTGAGACACTCTCTCATCTGTCTATGAAAACAGAGCCAAAGACAAGCCTTACCATATGTTTGGAAACCAGATTACCGACATCCCAGTACAAATTCGGAACTGGATCACCCGCAACACTACAAGATAACGTGATAGACTTTCCTTCCTCCACAGTGAGGTTAGGTGCAGCCAAATTTGCTGATGGCAAACCTGTGCAACACAGAAAATAAAAGCAGATATATACAAACAAATGCTTTATCAAAATTACAGCAATAAATTGAAAATCTTTATGCTTTAAAATTAATGATTGTTTACTTTCTGAGACTAACTTATGTTGATCTGAAAAAAGGGCCAGGTTGATAAGTTTTCCAGACAATGTGAACCAAAAATGTGCAATAATATTAAACAAATTTTATACATTTCTTTAAAATAATATTGCAGAGTAACTTTTATTTTAAAAGGTACTAGTTCGTAGAGCTATGTACCCTGTTTCTTTTCCTGTTCAACAGTTAATAAAACAGTCATTGTATCTATGGACCATCTTAGCTCCCTCTCTTCTTCCCTCCACTTTCTCTTTTAGCCAAGAACAAAAGAGTGAGAGGCAGCTATATTTTTTGCATAAATCCATTTTTTTGCATTAAGTAACTCTTAAATCTAATCCACAACCAGACCTATATTTTGAAAGAGTCAGACTATGGAAAGAAAATGTAGCTCCAAAGCATTTTTCAAAAGCATGAAGCTTGAACTATGACAGCAGTACAGTATCTCCAAGCTATAAAAGTTATAATTAAATACTTTGAGTAAAATTGGTCATCCTGTTTATGATATGATAAAAAAAAAAAGTTGGATGGATCTTGATTCCAACAAAAAGTTCTTTTGTAGAAAAATCCTGAGAAAGTATTTATTATCTGATAAAATTTTCAACCTTATGAACATTTTTCAGTATTTCAAGAGAGCATCATTTTAATACTTGTACATTTCAACAGCTAGCTTTCCTTTATTGATGCTGCTATTACTACATTAAACTATCACACCTATTGGTTATTTACACTGCTTTTAACCATATAAGAATCATAGTATTTTCCACATGGAGACTGGTCTCAAAGAGTGCAACAATATGCCAGGTCCTGCCAGTCAAGCTAGTTGGTCCCTTGCTTGGCATCAGAAGCTCTGCTTGGTACTGCATTCACCTCAACGGCTGTGTCCCATGGAACTATGACACATGATTAACTGAGGAGTAACCCAGAGATCAGAAAAGGCAATTCATCTTCAACAACCATTAAATTGCAATTAACCCACCCTACCTAGCATTCTGTGACCTGTCAACTCCATAGTACTATGTATAAACCCTTCCTTTATGATGCACTCCTTAATGACAAAGCCATTAATCTTTATTACTAAAGCCAGACTGAAACAAGATTTATACAGCATAAGCATATGTCTCGTGCATTCCCACTATCATCAGAGGACTTCCTAACAAGCTCTGGCTTTCAGTAACTGGTGTAACTTCTTCAGAACCCTTCCTCCCTGTCAGCATCCAAAAGAAAGTGATGTTATGTCTTTCAGGGGTTTCAAAATAACCCCTAACACTCTGAGTTATATAGGATGATGAAGCAAATATAAGTGATCAAGAGACAGTGAAATTAACAGGAATGAGGACTAAATCAGGAGTCATGAGCCCGAGACCCTAAATCTGACTCCTACCATATGACCTTGGGGGAGTCATTTCCTCTATCCACATGTTTTCTTTTAAGTTCTGTAAAACAAAGCTATTCATTTAGAAGATCTAGCTCTAAGTTCTTCTAGTTCTTATATTCAATGACAATTTCCATGGCAATTAAATTTATTAAGAAGATGTCAAGGTAAGATGTAAGATAAGGGCTTACTTAGTGAAAAATCTCCTTGAACTCAGTGGTATGATCTAGGTGAATTTTTAAAACTATATATATATATATATATATATATATATATATAGCCACAGAGTTTGAAGAGTTTATAATCCTACAAAACTTGTTATGAAATATTCAACCTAGTTTATGAAAAACAGTAGTCTTGTTTCACCCATGTGGAACCATTTCCTATTTCCCAGAGGCACCCATTTCATCTCTGTTTAGCTCTTTTGTGGACTTTGATCCCTACATTGATGAATATCATGCTTATATTGCTACTTCTTGATTTTTCTGTGTTAATATCATCTACTGACCTCTCACTGTGGAAGATAAAGCTCCCTCTCACACAGAAAGCCAGCCCTCCCCACATGCCCATAGCACACTCAGCATACTCTGTTTTCATATCCTTACATATGCTTGAAGTTAGGTTGTCTAGGCATAGGCATAAAGTTTATTATAAAAATATAAACCGTACAAACACCTGAACAATCATATATAATAGTTATATTTTATCAGATATAAGAAAGCACTTAATTATAGGCTCCAACCCTGTGATATATCTATATATATATATACCATTAAGAAAGAAAATAAATTATGCCAACTCAACTATGATGCAATGTTTTCTTACCACTTAGATCTCCTATTATTTAGATGTTGAACCTTCTGGATATCTCATCAAATGTTTTCATCCTTTGTTTCCTATTTTTCATTTTTGTGTCTATTTGTTCTATTTACAGGTAGATTTCCTCATTTACCTGTCAAATCTGCTTTTGAGGTTTCCAGTACCCTGTCACATATTTAGTTTTCAAGACTCATCTTTTAATCCTGAATGGTCTTTTATTTTTTTTTTTAAGATTTTATTTAATTATTTTTAGAAAGAGGGGAAGAGAGAGAGGCAGAGAGAAAGAGAGATATCAATGTATGGTTGCTTTTCACCTGCCTCCAGCCACAGACCTGACTGGAGACCTGTTTTGCAACCTTGACATGTGCTCTGGCTGGGGAATCAAACCTGCGACCTTTGGGTTCGAAGGCTGGTGCCTTATCCACTGTGCTACCAGCCAGGGCCTTTTATTTATTTATTTTTTTAATTTTATTTACCATTTTTATACAGAGGGGAAGGGAGAGAGGCAGAGAGGGAGAGAGAAATCAATGTATGGTTGCCTTTCACCTGCCTCTAGCTACAGAGCTGGTTGGAGACCTGGCTTGCAACCTGGTTATGTGTGCCCTGGCTGGGAATCGAACCAGCAACCTTTGAGTTCGCAGGCTGGTGCCTTATCCACTGTGCCATCAGCCAGGGCTAGTCTTTTATTTTTATAGTACCTTGTTTTCCTTTCACAGGTATATGTCTCTTCTGATTTCTACAAAATATTACTGATTTTTTTAACTGTTTTTCTCCATATCAACCTTGCTTCTTATAATTTTTTTCTTTCTCTGTTTGATTGTTTTGTGTTTATCTTCTATATTATAAAATTTTCTCAAAATTTGGTGATTCTTGACCATTCACACATCCATAAAAATGAAGTATTAGAAGCACGGCATATTCATTCACTGTTGACTTCATTTGAGGAAATATTTATTGGCCTCCTTACTGGGTACTCCCTGATGTCAGTATTATTTAATCATTCTGGGGAAGGGACTGATCAAGTTACTCAGGTAATCTTTTTTCAATATCCTCCTTGGGAAAAGAAGGCTAGAAATATCAATATTAAGTATGTGAATCCATTATTTTCTATGGTTCTCACAGCTTCAACTCTATCTGGAGATCCTCAAGACTTTTGTTTTATGCTCTTTAGAGAATAACCTGCTGAGGAAGGAGGGGTGTAGTTACCTGAGATTTAAGGAACAAAAAATGGGATTAACTCCTTCTTAACAGACTTTCAACCAATGTCTTAGGTGTGGTGTCACCTGTACTGTCACTTCATAAACCAAGCTTCCTCTTACCTTTCTCCATTGCCAAGTTGGTAACCAGCGTTCGCAGCCTCTAAGTCAGTTATTACTCATAGATCCACTCTCCAACTTGCAATTAATTTGTGTGCTTTGTTGACTCTTCTGTCATCTTTGTACTTTATAGATTTATCTGCTGATGCTGCGGGACCATGGAAAGGACCTGCCATGGTACTTATTCTTAAGGGATGGCCTAGGGTCTCCACAGCCAGAAACAACCAATGGAACTTAGAAACACCCCTTTTGGTACACCAAATACAAATCCCCCTCTTAGTACCTCAAATACAAACCTATGGGGTGAATTTCCTGCCTTTTATAAATGGATCTCATAATTTAGAAATTCTCAGCAGAAAAAGGTAAAAATAAAAAGGTTCTCAGCAGAGAATTTTATGCCATAACCTTGAATTTCCCTATAATATCTAATACAATTGTCTTTAAGCCTAAGCATATATAACTAATAATTCTAAAAATGTTTGTTTAATTACAGTAACAATAATAGCATTTATTGGGCATTCACTAAACAAGATACTCTAATACTTGAAGTTTTTGTTCTATTTAATCCTTACAACCAGTCCTAAACTTAAGTGTTTTGTCCTCATTTAATTAATGAAAACTATGAATTTTGGAAAAGTCAAATCCATCTTCTAAAGTCGCCAAAAGCTTTATCATGGGATTTGAACCCAAAACTCAGCGTCTTCACAGATGTACTATATTACCTCCCTGGACTGCATGTATCCCTTTTAGCACAGACCATAAATACCAATACCCATCCATGATCTAGGAATTTGGCTCATTCAAAAAGTAGCTGTGGCTGGTGGCACAGTGGATAAGGTGCCAGCCTGGGAACCCAAAGGTTGCTGATTTGATTCCCAGGCAGGGCACATAAAGAGGTTGCCAGCCAGGTCTCCAGCTAGGTCCACAGCTAAAGGCAGGTGAAAGGCAACCATACATTAATGTCTCTCTCCCTCTCCACCTTTCTCCCTTCCCCTATCTCTAAAAATAATAAAAATCTTAGGAAAAAAGTCTTTAAATTTTTTTTTTAAAGGATAAAAAATAATTACATTTGTATTTGTGAGGGAAGAGTGAGCCTCCTTTATTTGTAGAGAAATTGTATCATCCTATCACGGCAGTTTGCAAAGGAATCTGTGCAAAATTGGCCAAGTCTAGATCTTTTAAATGTAAAGTCTTCCACAAATGAGTAAGCATCTGACTCACATTAATTGTACAACATTAATATGCTGGCCAAAGCCTTAATAATGGAAAAAACAATCTGTACTTGAAATATCACTTGAGGTTTAATTAGCACAATAAAAATGAATTGGGAAGCATGAATAGCCAAGGCAGAATAAACCATTTGCCAGGCACTACTTCCTGGCTTAATAAGATTTGAAATAGGCACAAGAACAGAGAGCCAAGCCCAGCAATGCTTCCAACCACTTCTAGCACTACTGTAATGGGATCCTGATTTAAGCTTCAGAGACACCTTCCTTTGCATCTGAGAAACCTCACTAGAGATGAGAGATGGCCAGCTGCCCAAGTAGAAAGATACCTTTATGACAATGTTTCTTGAACTGTGTTAGGAAAGATATACCTAAGGCCTATAGGCTTCAGCAGAAAATCATCAACCATCTAGTGAAAAGGCTGGCTTTCTTTAGACCAGAGTTTTTCAAACTTTAACATGTATATGAATCAGCAGCAGATCTTAGTAAAAATGATGCTTTTTTTCCCAATATAACTGGGTTGGGACCTAAGCATCCACATTTCTAACACACTCTCTGCTCCACAGACCACATTTTGAGTAACAAGGTTTTAGACAATAAATGTGACAATTTTTCACTAAGCTTCTGTTTCTACAGCTGTTATTCTTAAACCTGGCATGGGCCTGAACAATCATGTATTCCAACTAGCTTTCCCCAAACGGTTTATTGTGTTCTTTGAAAATTTAATTCTTTCAGATGCTCTGTGGTTTTAAAAAAAAATCTAATATTAAAAGAAAACTATACAAAATTCTGTAACTCTGATATTTACTATGCACATTACCATATAAAAAGTTCTAAGAAAACCATTTAACTTTCTTTGACCTTCTATTCCCCCCAAGCTTATTTAAGTACATACCATTTCTTTGTGATATCTTGTGTGGGTTTATTTTTATTTAAAGTAAGTTGACCAAACATAGCATACATACATATTTAAATTCAGATGTAAACTATATTTAAAGCTAAATATTCATATTGATGATAGTGATAACTTTAATAATTAATATCTAATGAGTACTTACTATGTGCTAAACCTCATCTAGTTTCCATATAATCTTATTTGTCTACCTTGAAACTCTAGAAAGCAGGTGTCATTAGTATCCCTATTTCCCAATGAAGAAATTAAAGCTTATAAAGCATCACAAGTAGACAGCTTTGAGTGGGAGTTGCCCCTAACCCACATCTGTCTGTCCATGGCCTTAACCAATACATTGATTAGTTGATCTTTTACTGGGCCCCTACATGCCTCTGATCCTTCTCATTAGTGCACAGTTCTTAAGAGTTGACCGTATTGATTAATCCCTTTGATCACTAATTCTAATTCAGGGTCTTGCTTTCTAATAATTGAAGAAACCTAATCTCAAATCATTTTAGAATATTAAGTAAGCTTTGTAATAAATGAGATAGGACAAGTTTGTGTTTTGTTTTTTAATATCCACGCATACGCCTGAATATTGGGTTTTGTTTTGTTTTGTTTTTCATCTCATTTTAGTGATCCTGAGCTCTGTTTATTTCATTTTGGGTCATCACTCTGTGTGTATAAAAATATTCAAGTAAATTATGGTTTTGTACTTCTGTCTTCTCTCTTTCTACCTTCTTGGAATATCTTCCAATGTTTATGCCCCCTAAACATGTATATTTCACTACTACTAATAAAGCCAGTCTGAGCCTGATCTATGCTGAAGAGGCTGCTTTACATGGTTGCAAAAGTGAAAAAATTAGCAATGTAACTGTCCAAGCTCAAATTGGACACTGTGCTTCTATGCTTGTGTGAGCTGTGTCATGACAGGGACAGCAACTATGACACTTCTAAGCACAAAACTTGAACAGTGGCTGACATGTTAGAAAAATACAGCTTCATCTGCTATTCTAAAAAAGTTAAGAAGGAAGGAAGGAATGAAGGAAAGAAGGAAGGAAGGAAGAAAGATAGGAAGGAAGGAAAGAAAGAAGGAAAGAAGGAAGGATCTATTGTGTGGCTTGCCTTATTTTAGCAGAGAAAACTTGATCTCTAATTAAAGTAAGCAAAACAGTGAACTAGAGTTTGCATATGTTTCTCAAAAAAACAAAAAAATTCACCTAAGAGGCTAAGAACAAATTTTATACCAATCTAACTTCCATATAGAGAATTAATATAGTATTTCCTTTTAATCTTTTATAAATGCTAACAAAGTAAAATTACTATCAATCTATTTTCCTAGTTCAAAAAAAAACAATAAAGAGGACATGTAGGAATATGCTAAAAAGACATATACTACAAAGTATGGTGGAAACCAAAAGTGAATCTTAAAAATAAATCATTAAAATCAATTTACCCAAAGGATCCAGGCCTCTTCTCCCAAGCACCCATGAACTGACCTTTCCTATTATAAACAGTATTTTGTTGATGTGTCTTAAGGAGTTTCCACACTAAAAGTTTGAAGATTAGAAATGCAGAAAATTGATATTGTCAGTATAAATAACAAGGAAACCAAAATCAGGACTGATTTCAATCCATGAGACCATTAAGGGTGTTTTTTATATAGTAACTGCACAGTCCTTCAACCATCAACTAAATTAACACCTTATGTTCACTGTTGGACATGCTAACTAGTTAATAGTAAAATGCATTGAAGGATTGATTTAATCTGACCCAGAGGAATATTGCCTTTTAAAAATATACTTGTCATCTGGGTAGAACAGAGCATTTCATCCACTATTAACACTTCCTGGAGACACTCTCTTCCAGAGATTGGAATCATAAATACAGCATAAAATAAATAAATAAAGTGAAAGATGTTTTGCAAACACGACTGATGATCAACCAGTACACAGGAATTGAATAGAAACATTTAGAATATGTTCTGTGGTAAGTAATTTCATCATTAAAAATACTAACAGGGACACTTTTATATGGAGTGATAAATAACTTTCCTTCATACCACTTGTATGATTCGGAGTTTGTCTTTAGAACCCCATCTTTTCTGATTAATGTGGAAATTTTATATGAACATATTTTGTTGCCACGCAGTTAATAAAGTTTTTCTAAGGTTGAAAAGGACTTTGTGGAGAAACAGACCGTAACATGTCTCACAGCATGAATAAATTTACCATAATTCACAGGAGGAGGGGACTGTTGGAAAAATATTGTGAGGCATTTTGACTGTGCTGCTAATGGGAACGGCACAGTTCAATTCCCAGCCCCACCTGCCACACTCACTTAATCACTAAGGGCAAAAGGAAAAAAGAAACAAGATCCTTCAAAATGCAATGATATTGTGTAAGCCATATGAATGTCTGTCTGCTGTGCTGTACACCTGAAACTAATACAAAAACAAAATGTTGAATGGTACCTGTTTTAAAAAAAATTTTTTTTTAATACACACTTTTCAGAATTAAATTTTAAAATGCAAAGATGACAAAAAATTTCAAAAAGAACTAGAAAATATGCAATAATTTGGCTAGAACAATATGTGTTTAAGTTCTCCTTACTTATATTAAAATTATATTAAAACTCAGTCTCATCTGACCATTAATATAATGTGGTTGATGCATTTATCAATTGATCAATTCAGCAAACATTAATCAAACTCTTATCATGTTCAAGGCATACATTAGGTCGCAGTCATCTGGAGGATTCATGTTTGCATATAAAATGTAGATAATTTGTTGGCCATAGAATACCTACATGATAAAATATGAAAGTGGGAAGTTTTTTGTTTATTTGTTTTAAATCACAATTGGCATTCAATACTATATTAGTTTCAGGTGGATAACCCAGTGATTAGATATTTATATATACCTTATGAAGCAATTACCTGATAAATCTAGTATTCATCTGACACAGTACTAGAGTATTATTCACTATATTCCCTATGTTCATGTACCTTATATCTCATGAATATTTTTATAACTGGCAATGTATACTCTTTAATAGAGAGGAAATTTTTAATGAAAACCCACCTTCTAAAGAATTAAATCCCAATAGTTCTTTTTATTGCAATTAAAATATTACTAGCTGCAAACTAAATGCAATGGCCATAGTTATTGGCAAATTGTTGGTTTACAATGATTAAACACACAAGACTATACTCTTCTTAGAGTTATCCAAAAAGTTTTATCAAAAAAACAAAGTGGAAACAAGATGAATTCAACATATTGTGACTTAATGAAACACCACAGATATGTTTTAAAAGTTTGCAATGGGTGAGATCCAAAAAAAGAGCCACTGAGCATGAATCTGTCTTTTAAACAAGGTCAAACTTGAAGATATTAGCATATTACCTGATTTCTTCAACATGGAGTTTTGGAAACAGAACTGAAACCCAAAAATCTAGTGTAATCTACTTCCCAATCTAACTTCTCTCTAAAGAACCAAAGTTGGGAAATCAACCTGAAGAAGATAAATACATGACTAAGCCCCATATTGAAGCTTCTCCTCACACCTCAAATCTCTAGAAATTATGCAAAAATGTTGAAAATGTAGAATCATGTTGAAAAACAAGAACGTATACTTATCTATCAACATAGATAAGAAACTATCAGGAACCTCTGAACAAGGAAGGCAGGGAAATAGGATTAAAGAAAAACAGCACAGCTCCAAATCAATACATAGTAGGTATTAGACAAAACAGGGGGGCTCCAGGCCTACCCAAGACTGAAGGGGTGAACTGCAAGGTAGAGTAGAGCCTCACCTAGGCCAAGCCACAGGGTCATTGGTTAACAACAGGAGAAATATACTTTCCATATCCCACCCCTACCTTCCCACCTTGGACACAGCTCCAACAACAGCTGTAACTATCTCCACATAGAAGCAACAAGTTCGAGAACTTGACAGGAGAAAATCAGCCATGCTAGGTGCTATGACAAGCTAAAGGAAAAGTGAGCCCCAATGTGGCAAAGACATTTCAACCATAGTAACCTATCACTGGAGATTTTGGAAATTAAACCTTGATTATTGGAAGAGAAAAATTCAGTAGCTGCTGATATAGCTGAAGGGCAAAGTAGTGAGGAAGCCAATTCTCCCCTAATGCAGCACAAAAGAACAAGCAGGTGGAACATATAGGAAGATTGAGATATATGAAGGGAAGAGCTAGAAGTGTAAATATTCACCTAAATAAATTAGAAAACTCTTCCAGAACTAAAAACAGTATGCTGCAATTCAACCAGAATAAATTTTTTTTTTCCAGAATAATTTTTTTAACACACACACACACACACACACACCTACCTAGTTACACTGTGGTCAAATTGAAGAATAACATGGATTAAAAGGAAATTTCTAATGCTTCTAGAGGAAAAGGAAAAGCAGAGGTTACCTATCAAAACCTTAACATCAGAATGGTCTCAAGTACCTCATCAATAGCACTAAAATACACGGAAATATGGCACAAAATTCTAATAAGTTATTTTGAATCTAAAATTTTATGCTCAGCCGTACCACTGAGAAGAAGAAATACAGGCTGCTTTTCCACCAGGCCAGGATGTGACAATTTTATTTTTTTAATTTCCCTGAAAACAATGCTAGACTATACACTCCAACAAAAAGCAAAACCACTCCAAAATGAAGTAGTAAAACACAGAAACCAGTGATACTCACACACACATACACACACACACACACACACACACGAAGTAAAAGAAATATCTTCTCCTAAATAAAGTAAAAATCTAAAAGTAAAATCCCAGATGAAAACAATGTGAGAAATGGGAGGAAAAAGTAAAGAAAAGTAATAGTATCTTGTCTTGTGAAGGGTTAGCTCTAGATACTTACAGAAAATATGTTTCAATATGTGTAGTATTTTGCCATTATACAGTTACAAAAACAAACATAATTTATAACTTTCAAAAAATTAAGAAAAAAAATACCAGATCTGTCCCAAAAGTACTGAGCCAATATCAATATAATTAAGATAATTTGAGTGGCCTATACCTTCAGGACAGACCTCATAAAACAAAGAATACTATCAATGGAAGAAAAGGAAGGAAAAGGAAAACTACATAAGGCTATGAGTAGGTAATTCACTGAAGGATAAACACAATGTCCAGTAAATACGGAGGATATTCAATAGTAAACAGTAAAATGCAAACTAAAAGGCAACTGTATATCATTTTTCAGAGACAAAAACACAATTGCTAATATCAAAATATACTTTTCTGGGGCAGCTATAAATTGGTACAATGACTTTTTAAAGTGCAAACCATATAAACCAAACAATCTGCTTCCTACTGTTCTCTAGAAAAATCTTTGCACCTGTACTTATGCTTATTGAAACATTTTTGTAGCAATGGAAAATAAGCTAAATACCCATTAACATGGAAGATTTAATGTAATTAAGACTTATTCTACCATAAATACCATGCAATGATTAAAAAGAATATGATAGCTCTATAACTACTGACCTGAAATGGTAACAAATAAATAATATTTCTATATGTAATATAGAAGGTTATTTTGATAACAAAATGTATCAACATGATTTATGTAGTTATAAATAAGCAAAAAACACTTGAAAGAAAACAAAAATAAACAGAAAAGTAAAATAGTAAGAACATGAAAGTGGTAGAAAAATGAGTATCAATTCTCCTTTTATAATGTTTTTTTGAAAAGCATCGTTGACATTTTAAATAATTATGACTGTTACTGTGAACATTACAAATCCTAATCAATCAAGCAATCACATGCCCTCTGACAGTGAATTCTACTCTCATACACACAATGCATTGACAAATTTGTAGGAATCAAAAAAGTATTGAAAATTGACAAATTGATCAGTTAAAATTAATATCAGGTCACTATTATGGGTCCCCTACCGCAATCACAATCATCTATTGACAACACATATAGTGAGGTGCATTATCCGAATGCCATCAAGACAACATGGCTGAAATTTCAAAAATTTTAAATATATATATATATATATATATATATATATATATATATATATAACTGGTTTCAGGCAAGGGCAAAGCAGTCTTCTGTTAGAGGCACTCTGTGAGAGCAGGAGTCAGATGCTTTCTCTTTTTTGCTCTCAGTGGTTGCTGAACGAGTGTGAGCACAACAGCCATGGGGATTTGGGAGCTGGCCAAGAGGCCAGGTGACTCAACCATGGATTTCTTGTCCCTCTAGGCAATTTCTCTCAGTGGTGCAAATTTATATGGAGAACAGTTACCTTCTTATCAATCAAGAAAAGGTATATATTAAAAGTTTTATTTTTTGCTTTGTTTTGTTTTATTTTCAATGTTGGCTAGTAAAGAAAGCTGAGGGAAGTTGGCAAGGGAGCAAAACTGATTCCGCCATTAGGAAGACAAAGATCTCTAGTTATGACAGAAAAATCTGTGAGAAGGGTAACTACTATCTTCTAAGCCACTACAGGGTTAAGAAATAAACACTTAATCTTTCTTTATATTACATTCTCATTAAAAATTAGCAGCAGCTGTATTTTCCTTAAATGAACATCGACCCCAAACAATAGAGTCCTCTGCAAACAAAGAATTGGATGTTTATGGTTAATATGAAGATTTCTCAGGCCAAGAGCCAGGTGCCACATGGCTTTCTGCTGAGTCACCAAGCCACTAGACTAGAAGATTAAATATTATTGTGAACTGATTACCTGGTTGACTAACTGATTAAAATTTTAACAGAGGAATAATATGAATACATGAGTATTGCAGAGGTACGTCACAAAAGCCCTTAGTGGTAAGATCCTAACAGGCTCACTTAGATTCTTCTTCCCTATAAACACACCAGCCCTCACAGAGAGCTGTGATTTTATCATATGGTGCCCTTTTAGATTCTGGAGGTATTAATGCTGAGGAGAGACATGGGGACAAGAGTAAAGGAGCATACTGTAAACTCGGACATGGGGAAAAGCACGTGTAAGGGCAGATCTGGGGAGTTCCATCAAGAGACACAGACATCTGTCAGCAAGACAAGTTGAAAGAAATATGTTGGATTGAACTACATTTTCTTGTACTACCAGGAAACATGATTATCTTGAGATCCTTCCCTCTACATGGCCAGGGTTCCACCAAGCATATATGTGGCCAGTGGAGTATCACACTCTTAGCAGGTACTTCTTGGACAGATGGATGCATGCATGCATGCATGCATGCGTGAATGCATGGATGGATGCACATATGGGTGGATGCATGAGTGGGTGCATGGATGGATGCATGGATGGATGGGTGGATGCATGAGTGGATGTGCATGGGTGGATGCATGGATGGATGGATGGATGCATGGATGGATGCGTGGATGCATGAACGAATGGATGGATGGATGGACAAATAAACAAAGGGATGAAGTGTGTACAGTTTTCTCTGTGCACTTTAAAATCAACCCTCAAAATGAATATTCTACTAGCAAAAAGTGTTCAGCAAAGTTGTTCCCAGCTGATTTCTCCACACTGTACACAAATGCTGCTCAATTCTCCAGAGACACTGATAGCATACTGTATAAAATCTGGGTAGTAGTAATCTTCCCAGACTCTACCACACCAAGTCAATTAGAATAATTAATAGCCACTAGAACTCATTGACTTAAAAATAAATTACCACAATTGGGTATCTGCAGGTTTGCCAAGGGGATATTCTTGCTGCTTTCATTTAGGCAGTACAGATCCTGAGTTTCTGGACTGGATTTAGTCTCCTGAAGAGTCTTGATCCACATAATATCACAGGAGCACATGAATGGATTGCCCACCAAGATCCTACATGGAACAAAAATAAAACTTGGTCAGGCTTCTCTTTTTAAATTTTAACTATATTCATGTTCATGAAGCACCACAAAATTATAAATTCTTTCGAGCCAGCAAACTTTAAGAGTCATACCCACGTTCACAATATAACAGTACTTATTATTCATTAATGTAATACTTACTGACCTTCTGCTACATGCAGACACCACTGTATGGGCTAAATGATTCAAAATTATATAAGGCCCTTCAGAATAATAGGGGGGAAAGATAGGGACAGAAATAGCTATAATGTAGGATAGAAGAAAGTGTCTCATAAAATGAGAAAAAAGTAAGGTACCCTAACAAATTTATCACAGTTATTATACAGTTATTAAGGAGATCTAAGTAAAGATGCCAACAGTAAGTTTTCAGGAATATTAATATATTTCTGGTCAGGCTACAGATGGACATGTCATTACTTAATAAGCTCAAACTTCAGTTGGGGGAAGCAGGGTGGAGCAATGTCCTTTTCATTTAAAATAATACTGTATGGCCCTAGCTGGTGGTTCAGTGAATAGGCACGGGCCTGTAAACCCAAAGGTTGCTAGTTCGATTCCCAACCAGGGCACATAACCAAGCCACAAGCCAGGTCTCCAGCCAGGCCACCAGCTGGAGGCAGATGAAAGGCAACCATACGTTGATGTTTCTCTCCCTTTCTTCCTCCCTCACTCTCCCGGTCTCTAAAAATAATGAATAGAATCTTAAAAAAAATAATAATAAAGTAAATGTTTTGATCTAAAAATAAACTAAAATAAAATAAGAATGTAAATACAATGCTAAGACTGAAGTATGAGAGCTAATCATGTGGCACTCACAGCTTTCTGCCACCACAGTTCAGTTTGATTGATGCAAGAAAGTTGGAGTGAATGTGAGAGAGAATCTGGAAGGAAGCTCTTAGACCTCCAGCATGCATGCGCACATATGCTCAGGAATTCAAGGAGCAAGGGCAACTGAGCTCTGGATTGAGCCTCTTAGTCCATTGTGAGAGGCTCTGCTGAGATAAAGCCGCCATTCAGCCATGCTGCCTGGACTCCTGTGGCCTGTGTCTGGTGAAGGGGGAAGTAGTCAAAAGGAAAATAAAAACCACAAGAAAAAAATCTTTAAATGCTTATTTATAATACTCAGTGGCCCATTTAAGATGAATTCCATTTATGGAAATGAGCCTTTAAATGAGGCCATTTAAAATCATTACATAGGCCCTGCCTGGCATTAACCACAATACTTAAGCTCTCTGTGAGGACAGGACCTGGGCTTTGTAACATCATTTACTCCTGTGGTTTTCTGGTCGGGTTCTAAGAATCCCCAGGATCCCTGGAGACTTTAATAGGAGTTTCTTTGGGGGAATGTGGTCATGGCAAACTCATTTAATTTGCATCTGCTTGATGGCCTCCCAGTATCCCTCCAAAACCAAAATACAATTTCATGCTACCAGATATGGAATATAATGCAGAAGAGATCCACAATGTTCAAGACTCACAAATCCAAGTTATTTTCTGGCATTCTGAGGACATAAAAAAACTAAAGAATCTTTCTGAAAAGAAAGTCTGATTGAATCCACAGAGGGGATGAAGAAGCAAGGGGTTCTTCAATTATACATATAGCAAGTATATACATATAGCAGAACCCTGAAACACAGGAACAGTTCTTATGTCACCATGGCCTAGTGTTGTGGTACTTTGATTTGTAACAGGGCACAATTAACATTTGTTGACTGAATTGATTAAATATGTTGCAGGAGAATTTTGAGACATGTGAATTTGGTATCAGGACTGAAATTTTTAACCCACCAAGAAACTTTCTGCAGTAATGCTTAAAATTTGTACAGGGTTCCTTAAATTTT
Organism: Noctilio leporinus; assembly: GCA_004026585.1. Lineage (NCBI taxonomy): Eukaryota > Metazoa > Chordata > Mammalia > Chiroptera > Noctilionidae > Noctilio > Noctilio leporinus. The sequence goes on from PVIW01002436.1 coordinate 54,790, forward strand.
TAATGTCTATTCTTGTGTGAGAGACAAACCTAGTACTCCAGCTACCTGAATTCAGTTTACTCCAAATAATTGCCAATCCTTAAGACTTTCACCATGTAATAACCCTCATTACTACCTATTAGCTTGTTGTCACTCCACTAGTGACATCTGTTAACCTGAACAATTTCCTTGTGAATAAGGTGGACCCTACAACTCAGGCAACTCAGGTATAGTTTAAGCAAAAGTTTTGCCTGGTATTCAAAGGTTTTATCTGCCTGGGCCCACCCCTGCTACACAGAGGCTCTGCTCTAGAGTTCTTTGGAAACCTGAGACATAGGAATATAAACATTTTATATGTGCTTCATCTTGATAACACAAAAATTGAACATACTTGGAAATACTGGCTATTAGTCACCAATGCATTGCAGTATTTTTCTTACCAGTTCATAGCAAAGGAAATGGGGCATAAGGATAAGTATTGAAAGCAGTGGCAGACCCAGAAGAAGATCTTACAAGAATGAGTAGGTAGAGAGATCTATCCATCCTCCAGTGTTCACTAAGAACCAGTGGGCAGTGGTTGGTAGATAGAAACTGGGGTGTTTTGCCCACTGTTATTTTCTCCTTGAATGGGTTTGCATTCCACTGGGGCCTGGACATCACAGGAACCAAACCAACACTAGGTGATATGTCATCCTTTTTGCACAAAGCCTCTATCTTTTTATCTTTTCCCTTCATTAGAAAATAATTCATTTATGTAAAAATAACATTTAAATCCATCATAAATGATGTATTACTACTGAGGTTTTCTATCTTTTTGTTGCTGACTCATATCTTAATGAGAGGGAAAAAAAATTAGTAACCAAAACTTAAGAAATCATTTTTCAAGAATCTTGGCATAAAATTAGATCTGCAATATCACTCATTTCATTTAAAAAAAAAAAAAAGCTTAATTGCCTTTATCCTTGAAATTGGTTCCCCAAAGACAAAATCATTACTTACAGCTCAGACAAATCAAGGTGACGGAAGTGTTTCCTAGACAAACTCGTCAGTTTATTTCGAGTAAAATTGCTGAAAGGAATCAAAAACATTAAATGTGAATCTAAAAAGGATACATTTGATAAATAAGGTATTCAAATAGAAAATTTTCTCACAATATAATTTTATTTGTTCATGGTCCATTCCTTACTTAGACCCATTAATCTCTTTCTTTCACCTGGAGTAATATCTTAGTTTTTCCTGCCTCTCTTACCATATTTGCCTACAGGGGGAGAAGCATAATTTTGATAGTTTATTTTAAATCTTTTTTAACCCAAAGGCTTATTTTTCATATGCTGATTCAAAGCCAAGTTATATACCTCCTAGAGATTTCTGACCTTTTAAACCATTAACAGAAAGATTAAATTACATTTAATTTAAACCCATAAACTCACCAGGGAGAAAAGATGTTTTAAAGCTAAGGAGCATCATGTATATGTTGAAGTCATGTGACATACAAAACTCTGAATATGTGCTGGACTTAATGAGTACTCATAGGAAAGAACACACCTGTTGGCTGATAAACTCTGCTGAGATTGTTGATCTGTGATTTCTAAATAAGCAGCTACTGCCATAATGAAAGCAACAACAAAAAATCGGATAAGGAGGAATACATCAGGTTTTCTCTTGAACTATTCTAGTAGCGTGTCATTTTAAGATCTGGGGTAGTCATTGAGAAGATGTCATATTTGTGACTGAAAAACTATAATACTGCATCCACCAACATGTTGCATATATGTAGTTTTTCCAGTGGACAGGAGATTTAGTTTCCAATGATCAATGCCATGAGGCTCTGAATTGGGAAATTCTGAGCCATAATCCTGGCAACTGACTCTCTCCATGAATTTGTTCACTAGTTGAATTTATGCAAAAAATGTCCAGTGATTGGGTCTCTAGACATGTGTTTAATAAGTAACATGAATATAAAACAAACATCAACTTTCACAAAAACAGCCAAGACCTCAATGAATTGCCATGACTTTTTTTTCAGTGTCTATTACCTGCTCAGGGAAATGAGTGTTGCTTTGGCCTGACCATCAGATAAGGATGGGAAATCAAAAAGTGACAGTAATCCTGGACCCTTACCTGAGGCTAGTCCATTGTGCCAGCCTATCAAAATCATATGTTAATAGTATCTTGGTATATCTGACCTTCAGAAAGGGGTTCAACCCAGGAGGTGAGACATGAATGAAGAAAATGCCCCTTTTGTGCCTTACAATTCAAGAATTTGTGTCCACTGCTCACCTTATTCTATACTGACATTTCCTCTACAAGGAAGTTTAAAACCATGCCCACATAAGTCTTTTCTTTTGGACTGTGAATTAAAAATGTCTTTCACTGGAGTATAATACATTGAAGAGTCAATCTGCCTGTCTTCCCCACAGTCTTGGAGACATAAATATTTTCATTTTCATCAGAAACACCCATCCATGTGGGGAGTTGTAGGGTGGGGGAGGGGGAACCTGCTTTTCCTTCCAAGAAGAACAGGAGAAAGGAACAAAGAAAAGGACACTCATTGTCAAGGCTCAGGTCAGCCAGCCAGCCAGCACCAGGAGCAGCTGCCCCTGTCAGTCTGCCGGCAGCACAGCCCAGAGCCAGGGTACACGCCAAAGAACAAGATGAGTTTTATGAACCATACTTATTATTGGGGCCAAAAAAAAAAAAAGGAGGAGGGGAGGGGAAAAAATCAACAATCCTCTTACTGTCTGATCGTAAGACTTTGCAAAGGAGCTAATTAGCACCTCTGTAAAGCCCCGGAAAACACAAATGCTGGCTTTTCTCACAGCCTCTGGGTTCTCAGAAGCCAGGCAGGAATTTAAGTACCAAGAAATAAACTCAGTGACCAGTCACAGTGGTTCTAGAAAGTCCCATACCTGTAAGCATGTGCAGCTGGGGGAGGGCGGAGTGATGAAAGTGAGACAGGAACCAGTTTGAATTTCCTTAAAACTCGACCAAAAATGCTCTCTGGTGCAGTTTTACACTGCCAGAGAAACTAACAGGGATAATTAGCACATCCCAGGGACTCAAGAAACAGCTTCAGATTCACATACATTTCTTTCCCAATTCACTGTCTCCCATAATGTTGATTTATATTCAAGCTAAGGGTGCAATTCACCTGGGGGAAACCAGGGGAAAAAGAAGCCAACTGCCCCCAGTCCTTGTTCTTAAGCAAAGGTTGGGTCTGGAAAGGCAAGCACTTGCTTTGATTCCTTCCTCCCTCTCTGCCATTCTCAAAAGCCAGCTACTTAGTTGGGCTTCCAGACTACTGGCTTTCAAAGAAACTATATAAAATATGTCCATCTCTTTGGTTTCCCATTTTCAAATGGCACCTCTTTGGAAGATAGATAGGGACAGATACCTGGCTTTATATAAGTTATGTGCAACACATAGAATGCCACTAAAATTATTCTACCATATATCACCCTGAAAAAATACACAAAGTGGCTTTGGTTTCCTAGAAATGTGCTGCAACAAGAAAAGCATGGGAAATATCAAAGGGACACAAAAGAAATAAGTCTATTACCAAAATTACAATGAACCATAACTAACCCCCTATATGAAAATCACAATAGGGGAAGTGACCTGGTAAAAGAGTCAGTAAAATGTGGTTGTTGGGTAATACAGGTCTAAAGTTTGCTGTAATGAAAATATTAGAACCTAACTAATCATATCATCAATTACATTTAAGTGATCGCATTAGAGCATTTTGCCTTTTTCTTCTTTCCAACTTCCGTCTTGTTTATGCTGTCAAGGCCTACTCAAACATCAGATCTGTACAGGCAAACCAACCACAGAGATAATGCCAAAAAGCATTTAAGTGAAATATGTTAACATAGTTCCTTGGAGTTTTATCACATTTTTGCCAAATGTTTTTACCTTAATTCTACCGACTTTATTTTTAAACTGACTTTATCACTAATGGCACCTATAAAATATAAAGTCAACATGTTGGCTTTATGAAAGTAAAATTTTTTTTCATAATATCAACAAATCTCCATAGACAGTCCAGGCAATGTCCTCTAAAGAATGATTTCTTCTATAACCGAGATGAAATCAGTTGAAGAACTGGTCTCCCCAATAAAAGAGAACAAATGTTATAAGAACAGCTGATTCTTGAATTTTAGGGATGGCTCAGATTTCCTTTCCCGTACTCTTATCAGAAGAAAAGGTCAAGGGTGAGTCCTAGAGTCATTATTATGTCACTTTCTCTCTGTGGACCTGAGAAAGCCCTACACCTTCCTCAGTCTGATTTTTCTGTCCATGAAATGGTAATTTAAAAAACCACCCCTACCAATTGTTAGAAGAATCAAGTGAAATGATGCAGGTGACTGCAAGACACATAAGGTATGGCTACAAAGAATTTGCAACACACAAAAGGATTGATGAATGCAGGCAACATTTCTCTTGCAGAGGGTCAGGACATGGGACACCACCAATCTGCGCTTAGGAGTGGGTGATTCTCTGTTTAAATACAAAACCTTGTAGGAAGGCTACACCTTATTGACTAAGTGCCAGCATGTAACATGATTTAGCAGCCAGCAAGCTAAGATCTTCCATTGTCCCTATTTGTTTTCATTTAAATTTAGTTGACAAATTTTCAACAGGACTTCAGGGGAAGAATTGGTTATTGTTAATAATTGTCTGAAACTTTGTCATGTCCCATAATTGACTTTTCTTTACTTCTGTCAATTATGACAGATAGCATTTTAAAAATAAAAGTTCCAAAGATGATTTATTGGGGGGAGGGTGTAAGGCATTAATTTTTATTTCCCTCAAAAAGCAAGGGCCAAGTCAGTTTCTTTCAATTCCACTGATTTAATGTCCTCCAGGGAACTTCATGATTCCAAGGAAAAGACTCAAGGATGTTGTATCAGGACATAGTTTTCACATTAGACTCTTGCCACTAGCCTCTTGCTCTGTCCCAGATGGAAATGGCCCAGAAATTCATGAAAGGGAATAAACAGGCTGTTCTAATACCCCTCTAAAGCTATTAGAAACCAAAGATAATGTTTCTAAGCTATTGGTATAGCTATACTAACTTTTTAAAGGGGGGATAAAGTTGGAAAAGAAGAAAAATAAACAAAGGGGACAATAATGACCAAGTTGGGTTCTGGGAAGCAAAAGAATCAATCTTTACTTACATGTGTTGTAAGTTGCTGTTTTTCAGAAATGCTTTATGAGCCACAAATTTTAATCCAGAATCCACAATTGTCCTATGAAAACACATAATTGCATGCATGTTAGAACTAACTGATGAGTGCCCCCTAACTAAAAAAAAAAAAGTTCTGAAAGTACCCAAGTCCTGCATACTCACAGATTTTTCAGTCCTGTGTAAGCTTCAACGTCATCTTCATTGATGATTTCTAACCTTTTCTGATTTGCAATGTAACTGCAAAAAAGCAGAGAATGAAACCATTGGCTCAGAATGTACACAGTACCTAAAAGAATGGATACTGCCATACAACCTCACCAGGGTGCTGAAGGTGATCTTTCCCCACCCAATATAACCCTACCATTAAAAAAAAAAAAAAAATACAGCTAGGGGAGCAAAACTGAGTATGGTTGAAAACAAAGCAGGACTGAATAGTTGTCATGGTCAATGACAGGTTCACCAAGTTTCATTTTTCTTAGTTCTTTATTACTCTTTCAACTAACAATTCCAGTTTTCCTCCCCTTTCATGGTATCCCCTGTGCATAGAGGTGAAAGTAACTTGGAAATGCATTCACTGCCTCTCAAAGGCAGTTCAGCCTTATGGCAACAGCCACAGGGGTGCTGGCATCACCACAAGCAAGACAAATCACACCTTTGCTCCTTCCAAGAGAAGCAATCACTCCCTCATTTTACCTCCTGAAACACTGAGGCAGATTCCCCTCCCCTTTTCTCTCTCTCTCCCTACCTCCCACCCTTCCTCCCCACTTTCTCTTCTCCTAGCCCAGCACCCTCCTCTCTGCTTTTGTCGGTAAAATAATACCAATTTTTCCTTTCAGGAAGCGCATTTCACAAGCCCCACATGGCCCCAGTGCACTCTCTGTAGGAGCCCTCTTCTACCCCCGTTTCCCAAACCCTCAAATATAGAAATAAACTGGTGACTCTGGCTGGAGAGAGAATTCTGTCCCTTTGACCATGAAGACTGGATTAGAGCTGGGCAGCCTATAAGCTCAACTAGATCAATGAGAATCTTCCCTAAAATTAAATACAATACATGATTGCATGAATGCTGGGACAAAGAGTTTCTCTCTCTCTCTATTTCCTCTCTCTCTCTCTCTCTCTCTCTCTCTCTCTCATTTCCTCTCTTGCTCTCTCCCTCCCTCCCTCCCTCCCTCCCTTTCTCTTCTCTCTCTCCTCTTTCTCTCTCTGGGGCGATAGTTGAAAGATTACACAGGGCTGGGTCTTCCATGGGAAATTTTTCTACCACAAGGAAGGAGACTGTCCAAGAATAAAGTCAGCACACAGAAGAAAAGATTGTCAGGAGATACAAAGAGAGAGAGAACACTGAAAATGCCACTTGAGCCTTTCAATCCAGCCAGCTCTGAGGCTAGATGTCACTAACTGAAGTTTGTCCTGAATTTCTGTCACCTGCAACCAAGAATACAAACCTCGTAATGGGAGAACAAAGCTGTTAAAATTCCCCCCGTGGAATTACTTTAGTTACTTGAGAACCTGTCTATCCATTTTGTTAGATCACAGCCTCTTTGAAGACAAGTGGACCCTGTTTTACAGTTCTTAATATGTACCACAGCATCTAGCAAAGTATCTTGTACAAGGTAGGTATTCAACGGATGATGGATAGATGGATGGATAGATGAATAGGTAACACTTGGAGTTCCAAAGGCACTATGGGAAGTTGTGCTACAATACCTTTCCCTTTATTTTTTTCATTAAGATACATAAAATATTCCAACTAAGATACTGAGAACAAATATATAACCCTGCTGTTACAAACTGGAGTTAAAGTTTTTGAAAAATGAAAGTTAACCAATTGGGGGAAAAAGAAATACAGCATCTATAGTCCCTTTCCCTAATCCAAAAACAAAACAAAATTAAGATTTATGGTAAGAGTTGGGGTACCCATTTTTAGGAAACAAATTTTAGAAATAAAAAAAGTAAATGCTCTGAGGGAATAAATTTACACCAAAAAAGAAGTAATTTTAAAACTACAAGTGTAGACATTGTCCCCCATTACATCAAAATGGAACCTCCAAGGTAGAAAGGTATCTTCCACTCAAAGATTTTGGTTCTCCTGGTATCCAGGGCCTGGCACTTAACAAATGTGCAGAAAGGATTTATTCTTTTATCTCCTTCTATCATACACAGCAGGAAACATTTTAAGACTCCAACCTAATGCTGAACAACAATTTTCAACATCAAGAGTTTTTATGAATTGCTTCAAAATGATGACACGTTAGATACATTTTTCCAAGATTTTCATTCCATTAACATTTTCAATAAAGACCACGGTGACCTCCTCCCTCTAAATTATCTGCCAATAAGAACTGCATTCCAGAGAGCCCTAAATGCTAATGTGCATTTATGAAACTTCAGCAAAAAATTAAAGGTAAATAATGTGAGTAATGTTTCATTTGGGGGTCATGATCAGGACTTTCAGAAGGCCTACCCGCTCCTTTCAGCTGTGCTAGCATGGTGGCTGTCAATGTTCTGAAAACATCAATCTCTTTGCCTGGGCATCACTGTATCCTCCATGCTTATGACAGAGGCCTGATATGAAATTGGTATTTAATCAACTGTGGCACAGAGCATTTATATTTTAGTTATTTATGCCCTTTATTTTATTTTTATTTCACTTTTCATCAGATTTTTAATTCATAAACTCTCAGTTGTACTCAATAAACCACAATGAACTATCATAAATAAAAATGGAAGGCATAGCCTGGCTGGGTGGCTCAGTTGGTTGCAGGTTAGATTCCAGGTCAGGGCACATACTTAAGTTGCAGGTGTAATCCCTGGTTGGGATACATATGGGAGGCAACAGATCAATGTTTCTCTCTCATATTGATTCTCTCTCTCTCTCTCTCTCTCTCTCTCTCTCTCCCCCCACTACTCTTTCTCAAATCAATAAATATATCCTTAGATGAGGATTAATAAATAAACATATAAAAATAAATAAATGTGAAAGGTATAAAAGAAAGAAAAGTAAGGCCAGAGACATCAACGGAGCTAGAAATTAGATTCTAAAATGTATATACTTGTTAGAAAAAAAGCCACAAGCTTATTTCTAGGCTTTCTAGTCACTAACATCCAGGAAAAAAAGAAATGGAAAATAAATGTGGTTAGTGGTATTTCATAGTGTTCATGAGATGAAAATAAATCAGACATTAAGCAATGCATAACTGTTCTTGGATCTAAAACTAGACAGCCAATGTGTGGAAAGCCATCAAAAAATATATAAAATTATGAAAAAAAAAAAAAGGTCCATAGAGAATACTCTTCCACTGTGGAGACAGAACTTTCCTAGATAAATAATGAATTTTTGTTCCTTTAAAATGGAAAAATCAACAGAATAACTGATTATAAGGTCTGCAAGTATCCTCCCAGATGCCAGGAATTCTCCTTCATTTAAGTTACCATCTGCAGTGGTGCACACAAGATAGCTGCTGGTTATAAGATGGTCATGAAATCCACTCCCTAAGGAACTCTCCTTAGCTACTCCTGAGGAATCATAGGACTAGAAAGGAAGTCAGTAAAGTTAATAACAGACAATTCACAAAGGGGAAACCTCAGTGGCCAAGAAACATACAAAAAGCTGCTCACCCTATAAGGAATCTGAAATGCAAATTAGATAACGATATGTCATTCTTCTCACAGTGACATGACTAAAATGTTTAAAGATTGCCAATATAAAACATTTTGCAGGATATGAAGAATTTCTCTTACATTGTTGGAGAAAGTATAAGAAACTATAAACTGGTATAACCACTTTATAGAGCAAATTGCTAGTATCCTGGAAAATAATAAATTGACACACTTCATGGCCCAGCAATTCCATTTCTAGGTATTCACCCAAGAGAAATGCTCACTCATGCACACAGGAGACATATACAAGAATTTTCACTGTATTTATGGTCAGAATCAAAAGTCTGGAACAGACACACAAAAAAATAAAGTTGGGAACAACCCAAGTGTCTATCAATAAACTGCTCAGCCATTTAAAGAATGAAATATTGCCATTGCGACAACATGGATGGATCTTGAGGATATTATGCTAAATGGAATAAGTCAGAGGGAAAAGGACAAAAACCTTATGGTTTGACTCATATGTGGAATATAAAACAGAAAAGTAACAGACTAAAAAATAAACAAAATAAAACTCATAAATACAGACAACAGAATGGTGGTTACCACAGGGGAAGAGGAGTAAAGAGAGTATGAATTGGGTAAAGGGGGTCAAATATATGATAACAAGAAGGAACTAGACCTGGGAGATGAGCACATAGTAGAATACACAAATACCAAATTATAATGTACTCCTGGAACTTATGTAATGTTATTAATGGATTTTATCTTTAAAAATTAAATTTTTTAAATGAAACAAAATATTTTAAGACGTGTTAAATACATAAGTTGGATTGAACCAGATCTTTGTATTTGAGAGAAAGAAAACTTCATGTCAAAAGGAAAAAAAATAAGCTCAATTGTGTACTAATATATACATATAATGTAAAATGATTTATGCAAACGTTTTTGAAAAAGTTAGTAAATTTATAGGGTGACATTAGTTAACAAAATTATATAGTTTCACGTATACAATTTTATAATACATGATTTTATATTGCATTGTGTATTTATCACCCAAAGTCAAATTCCTGTCACCATCTATTTGACCCCCTTAACTCTATACTACCTCCCCCCATTCCCCTTCTCTCTGGTAATCACCATCCTGTCATCTGTGTCTATGAATATTTGTTTTATTTTTTTAAATATATACAGAAAACAACCACATAATGTTCATAATCAAGTACATATGTAAAGTATGAAGAGACTATAAGTAAGACCACCTTGGGAAAGGAGAATGGGTCTGGGATAAAGAAACAAACTGTTAAAGTATTTATTTTATTAAAACTACTAAACTGTTTCTTATATTAAAGGAGAAAAGACTCATAACTAAAAGGCTAAAATGTTAAAGTGTCAGTTCTGAATACAAATACATGAAGTTATTGTTATGTCAAATTTTTTTGAATTTTAAAAATTTATGAAAAGGGGAAGGAGGGAGTAGGAGGGAGGGATAAAGAGAAAAGCATAAAAGTAAAATGACCGCAGGGAAGCTGAACTCCAGAGTTTCTCAGTTACTCAGTGGAAAAACACACCTGGGTTCAAGTTCTAGTTCCCTGGACCATCCAAAACCAAAAGTCTGAAAGCCTTCTGCTCCTGTCCCAGAGCTCCTCCATAGGAACCAGGAGAATAAGGAGCATGCTAGGCTGCCCCCTACTGGTGGTTTCCACATGCCTCCAGGAGAATCTTGACAGCACCAGGTCGTCTGCGTTCTCCCATCTCATTGCCATTGCTCAGAGACCAACTCAGGGCCATCAAGGAGACAAGAAGAGGCAGGCCAGGGCAGACACATGAAAGAGGTGCCAACAGGCTTTCCCTCAAGAAAACCATTTCCATCACTCCAGTTACAATAGCTGTCAAATTCTGAGGGCTCTTTACTGAGTCAAGTTTTACTTAATAAAATACATCTCCAAGGACAGTTTCATTCCCAAGGAAGCAATGGAAAGACCCAGCACTTTGGCACAGGCCTTTCTCAAAAGCCTTTCTCTCTGTGACAACCTCTAACTCCTTTGATCTATGCCCACTGTTTTGGAAAGCTTAGGCCCCAGGCGGTTTAATACACAAGCCATTCCCCAGGTCCCAGCGTTTGCCTGATAGGAATCTTAGGAGTTCAGCAGAGCCTGCATCTTCACTGAAAACCAAGCTTCTGTCGTTCTAACCTACAGAGGTTTCCTTCATTTTATTTTAGAAAGACAGCACTTTCAATAGTGATAGGGAGACTCGGTGAATATAGATTTATTTAATTTGATACTCCTTAAGAATTTCTCTCACTTGGCACCTGGGATTCCTAATCCCTCTGGCCCAGCCATCCATCAGCAATTTGTATGGAACTGCTGTTGGCCATCAACTGCCCGGTTGTGCCCTAACATGCCTTCCTCCATTCTTGAATTCATACATAGGACTCTAGGCTGGATCTCATATTATTATGGGTGCTGTTTTTCGCTTTTACTACATCCCAATACCACTACCTACTGCTCTAAAAGTTGGGTCCCATATTCAAAGCACGTCTCAGTGAATTCATCCAAATCCATCCTGGGGCCCTGCAAATCAGAAACATTGCTTGACTTCTATGCAACACCCAAAAAAGTTCTTTCTAAGGAAACATTTTTATTCCATTATTTTGCAAGCATTTTTTTATTTAGCATTTATCGTACTTCTTAACTTGGTAATTAGGAATTAGAAGAAATGGAGAGACTCTTTGTGCCCACATTTGTATTTTTTTATGAACTATCAGAATCCCAGTTGAACAGCTAACTCTTCAAATGAAGGGGTTTTACTCATTTCATTGCATACACTTTATGTACTTAGAGGTCTGATTCTCATGAATGCTAGCTGATCAAACAGATCTAAGCATCTTCCACTTGGACTTTATATTATCCCACTGGAAAGGCCAGACACATATGTACACACATGTGCATAAAATATGTATAGTAAATACTAAATGAAGTGGTGATAATAGAAAATATCATGTATTTTGTATTTGTATTATGTAGAAAACAAAGACAGACAGTAACAGAGGAGGATAGAGAGCCAATTTTGAAAGTAAAATATGTCCAGTCTAGTAGTAAATTTAAATCATGTGCACACAACACATTCAAACCAACAACGGTACTTTTTTTTTTTTAATATAAAATCTAATTGCCCTTGGGAAATGAGCATTTATTTGCCACCAAACCCCTCAGCCTCAGGAATATTAAGACTAGAAATAGCCTCCAAGGGTCTTCACATCTGTGGGGTTTTTTTTAAGATTTTATTTGTTATTTTTAGAGAGAGAGAGATAGGGAGAGAGGCAGAGAGGGAGAGAAACATCAATGTGTGGTTGCCTTTCACCGGCCTCCAACTACGGATCAGGATGGAGACCCGGCCTGCAACCTGGTTATGTGCCCTGGCTGGGAATTGAACCAGTGACCTTTAGGTTCGCAGGCCTTATCTCCTATGCCACTAACCAGGACCCATATCTATGGTTCTTAACCTTGAAGGAGGTGATGCTTTCTAGGGACAGTGTTCATTGCCACAGTATCTGATAAGCACAAAAAAGAAGGTTACAAGAAATACAAGCACCTGGACAGTGGGACCACAGTGGAAGGAATGACAAAATATGATTTGGCAGATAGAAGAAGGCTTAAACGGAGCCCAGGCCTTGAAAAAAGACCAGAAAATCAAACAGTAAAGAATATAAACATAACTAAAGTCTCTACTACCTGCCATTTTATTTTGTATTGTCACCAAAGCTTCTCTAGTCTCAACTTGACCTTCAGGACCTTCACTAAGACATTGTCTTGAGGTAAAGAATTTGCTCTCCTCGGGCTTAACAAAAAACTTATAGGTGATTTTTTTTTTTTTTTTTTTTTTTTTTTTTAAGAAGAGAGAAGTAGCTTTAGGAAAAACTCACAGAAACATTTTTAAATTATAGGTTCCTGTAAAGAGTACTCATCCCATTTTAATAGATTTCACCCTGGCTTTAACAACCTATCAAATAATTTCTCCACGTAATCTGCCCAAGAAAGAAAAAGGTCCTCTAATGCATCTTTTCTTTGTGTATATTAGCTTACCAGCAGTATTTCTCTAAATTTTCTCTTTAGCTTAACTTCACCTGAACTGTACTTTGACAATACAGGGAAAAGAAATGGAAACAGCCATGAATATATCTAATGGCCACTCTTTTTTTTTTTTTTTTTAAAGATTTTATTTATTATTTTTAGAGAGAGGGGAAGGGAGAGAGGCAGAGGGGAGAGAGACATCCATGTATGGTTGCCTTTCACCTGCCTCCAGCTATGAACCTGGCTGGAGACCTGGCTTGCAACCTGGTTATGTGCCCTAGCTGGGGAATTGAACAAGAGACCTTTGGGTTCACAGGCCAAAGCTTTATCCACTAAGCCACCAGCCAGGGTTTCTAATGGCTGCTCTTACTGGAATCACCACCTGCTACCTGGGCCACCCCCACCCCTACCACCAAATAAATAAATAAGCTACTAGAAGTAGATAGAACGTAAATGCCACAAGAGATTATGCTATGTACCCAAGTTTACAACCATGGGATGAGTCATTTCAACTCTGATAGGATTCCCTCTGCTATAGGATTTCCATCATAAGGAATATAATAATTCCATAAAACAATAACAAAAAAAAGTGTTTCTTCCCTGAGCCCACAATAAACAGCTTTAGTTTCTCAGTAAAATCCTAAGGAAGAGTTATGAAAACCAAAGCATTTTAGGACTCAAAATAGGGATTTCTCAATGGATCACTCCATTCTTAAGACATGATATACCACCCTAACTGTGAAGACATGAATGTAGAAAACACCAAAAGAACATGCTCAAAATCTGAATTTGAATAGCTTGCTAGGACTCGCTGGTTAGCATCAGCACTTCTACTTTCTTTTTTTTCTTTCTTTCTTTCTTTCTTTCTTTCTTTCTTTCTTGCCTTCTTTCTTTCCTTCTTTCTTTTTAAGTGTAAACTATGTGCCAGACATCAGAATCCCCAGGGATTGTCTCCCTAAATACAACAATGCTACCAGGAGAGCACTATGATTGTTCCCACTTTCTGAAAGAGAAAACTGAAGCCCAACCATGCCAGGTTACTTGACCAAGGTCACATAGCTGCCAAAATAGAGTATGAACCCATACACCTGACTTGATTTCTGAGCTCACAGCCACTGTACCATACCACTAGGACTGTGTTGACTTGTAAATCCAGCACCTTCAATAAAGAATCATTTCAAAAATTTCTGCAAGTGGACCTTCATGAATAATCATGCCCTAAAATTAAGAGCCAATGAAAAGGAATGATGACATTTTACAGAACACTCTTGTGTACTATATCTACATAGATATATAAGAGGAGAAAAATTTTAAATCATCTTCAGATTCTTCTACAATGCCAAGCTCTGAGAACTGCAGTTTCTAGGATAGGCCTAATACTTGGGGATTTGAGAATAAGTGGTACAGTGTAAGGGATAGACACACTCTCCTAACTTCACTTCTTACCAGCTATGTGACCTGGGGCACCCTAGTTCTCAATTTACTTCAGTAACTGCCTCACAGGGTTGTTGGAGAAATTAGGAAACTGCCCTAGCACAGCTGGGGACCTCAGTTAAGGCTAATTATTATTAATAATGAACAGAAGACCAAGGTGCAAGGGCTGGCTTGTCACTAACTAAATGGCGAGCTCAGTTTCACCCTGCCTCCAGTACCAAAATCTGAAAAAGAGAAAATGGATTTGGTAATATTTCAGTTCCCTTTAAGATGCAATTACAAGAAAGCTTCAGCAAAATATTATAAAGGAAAAAAATATACTCTGGATTTGTCTCTGAATATTTACATAGCCTTTTCTTACCCAGCTCTATCAAAAAGGCCATTCCCATGAGAAACATGCCAATGTATGACCAGGAAAATCAATTATTTTTAAAAAAGACCTTTAAGGTTGGCTTTCTCCATAAAACACATCCATCTTCACTAGGAAAATGTAAATTTCATTTCACTGAAGCAACAGCCTCCCATGTAGACTTGGGACTGGATCCCAACTGACAAGTAATGTAAATTGTAAACCTTATAAACTAGTTGACCAGATATCAGAGGAACAGCCTGGGACCCCTATCTAGGCCATACAGGATCCTTATTTTTCTAGACTTTCTTATTAGCCACTAACTTTTCAAAATGGAAAGAGTTCACATTTCAAAAATCTGAATGTCCGTGTTTTCTTTTAAAAAAAACAACAGAAGGTCTGCCAAACTGGACCAGCATTTCTTCCTGGCAACAGGCAGGAGGAGCTGAGTGACATTACTCCTAGGGGGTGGGGCATGTTTCCAGTTGGTAACATTCCCAACCGACCTCAGCTATGTCATTAGCTCGTGGAAAGATTTTATGACACCTGACATGATTCTCACTTGTAATTTCCTCTGAGACTTCAATGCTCCAACTCTTCTACATTGACATGTCATCTCCATGCACGGGGATCCTGAAAATGAGTCTCATCAAATCAAGGTGACACAGAGACCACAATAAAAGTGCATCACTTTTTAAAAGAACCTACTTCTACCTGTCCCAGAACCTTCAGAAATTTTCTCTGAAATGGACACAGACATACCCAAGTATAATTTTATACTTTAGTACAGTGATAAATGAATATGTAGGAGGAGAAAGGGATATATGTTTTTGTTTTGTTTTGTTTTGTTTTTGACAAAAAGACATTGTTTTCCTTCTAATTGGCTTAATATCATTATATATTTCACATTGTCTCAGCTCTTTCAATAGGTCACAATAACCTAGGAGAGCAAATGAGAATCATGTATCATGATACCATTCCACTATATTAGGTGAAAAGCTCAGGATGGAAATGGTACCAATACTGAACTGCTGTCAAGAAACAGTCTTAAGCTATATTTAAGCCAACATTTTTATTTTAGGCAGGTGTCCTCTAACATCAATCAATATGAAACCACCACAAACACGAATCAGCTCATCTGGTGACCTTCGGTGTACTCTGTGGTGAAATCATCCTGCAGACCCACAAGGGGCCGTCCCTCTCAAGGCCAGAGCATCTGGGAGCCTGAGGGGGTTCTCCACAGCCTGGAAAGTGGCCTGATCACACCTGCTCCTGACAACTTCTAGGCTAAAACCATCCCTGCTGTGCCCTGTGGGTGGAACTCTTCAGTCTCAATTGAGCATCTATCCACACTCTGGGGTAAAGGGCTGCTTCCCCTGCAAGCCTGGATCTGCCCGCTGGTACCTCCACAGCTCATCTTCATCCCCCAGCCGGGTGGCTTCCACCTGGATGAGCACGCAGGCCAGGCAGCTTGGTCTTTCTAAAAGCATGTCAGCCCAACCATCTGGTTGTCTGGTTTCCAAAAAGATTAGATCTGGCCTTAAAAAGCAACGGAGATTAAAATTTTCCAGGCTCTGGTCAGAAGGGACAACTTCAAATCATGTGCAGTCCAGCTTCTAGCAAAGCCTAGCTAAGCAAAGAGCAGGTAGGGATGGGAGTCTAAGATCCCGTTGTTCTAGCCATTTTGCAAGCACAGCACTGGGAGATTAAATTCGCGAACCCCTTTAGAATTCCTTGTAGAATTAAGGTTCTTGTCATTTCTCCCGCCTTTCATTGGCCTCCGATGTGAGAAGAAATAAAATCTACTTCTGCATTTTTCAGAAAGCTGTGAATTACATCTCTCATTGTCCCTGAAAAAGAAATTCTTTTCAGAATACAGTGCCCAACAAAGCCATGTTCCTGTGGAATTAGTAGGCATTTTCCTTCCTAATAATGAGCTTCTCTTTTCACTGCCAGGAAGTTGAGTACAACTGTTGTGCTCAGTTCCAGTCAACCCTCAGAATGAGCTAGAGTTTGTGTTCTCTTTTTTTACTCCTCATTCCCTCCCTCCCTCTGATTTTTAGCTTATTAACCTATGGTATAAAATAATTGTCATCATTTATTCAAATGCAATGTGAAATTGATTAACTGTAACATTTCTAATATTTGTTCGATACAAATTCAGTAGCTATTATGACTAATGTGCTGATACTAGAGAATTACCTTATACGTGTTTTCAAGAAATGAGCTAGTAATTCATTTTATCCATGATTTGTTTGTGTTTCAGAGTAAATGGTCATAAAATAATGAAATCTTCTTGCAACTCCAGTCTAATACATAAATTATCTTTTTTTTTTAATGGCTTTTCCTCTTTCCCTGTTATTTCAGATTGATCTATATATATATATATATATATATATATATATATATATATATATTTTATGACTAGTAAAAAAGAACTTCAAATGATCAGCCTAGGCATTGAGAATCCTAAGGAGCATGCAAGTCAGCCCTAATCACAGCAGGACATAGTCTTGAAAGCTCTTGGCCTCTGGTCAGGTCAAATCATTCCATACGAAGGGAAGTTTTGGAACTCATATTTCTGCTCCAACTTCAGGACAGATCAAGCATGGCACAGAGAAAAATGATTCAAGTGGTAAAATTTTAGGATCTTTGTGAAGGTCTGTTTTGATTTTGGACAATTTTTCAGCCAGCATTTATAGGCTGTGGGAGTAAAGAGAGAGTGATGGAATAGGAAGAACACTTTGAATTTTATCTTCACTGGTTTCACTTCACATGTTAACCTTCAATCACTTTTATAGAAGGTTAGTGATTACTTTCTTTGGAGTTAAACTACAAAGATGCTGCTGGGAAAAGATCCTACTCATAAGTGGTTGTGTAAGGCCACAATAAAGAAAAGCTATTTTGCAGAAGAGAAATGTGAATGAATTTTAAAATCCTGAACAAATCTCTTACAAGAAATTTTAATTCAAGGTATACCATTATTCAAAAAGATATATTTTAGGGGTACCTAGAATAGTGAAACTCAGAGAGACAAAAGGTAGAACAGTGTTTGTCCAAAGGGAAGTTGTTTAACACAGTGATTTTCAACTTTTTTTTTTTTTTTTTTGCCTTATGGCACACAAGAACTAATCATTAAAATTCTGTGGCAAGCCAAAAAATATTTTCTTCCATTCTGACAAAAACATAGGTATAATTATGATTCATTCACACCAGATGACTATTGTTGTATTGGCGGTTGCCTTTTTTTTTTTAACAACCTAAAAGAGATCAGTGCCCCTGACTAAATAGTCAGGTATTGCATATTTAAAAATTTTTTGTGGCACACCAGTGTGCCACAGAACACCAGTTGAAAGTCACTGGTTTCATGGATATGGTTTCAGTTTTACAAAATAAAGAGTTCTGGAAATGGACAGTGATGCTGGTTGTACAACTTCGATGTACTTAATGCCATTAAGTAAGACATGTAAACACGATTGAAATGGTAGATTTTTTGTAATGTGTATTTTACCACAATTTTTTAAAAGATACATTTAAAGACCATGCAATGAAAGAGTGATAATGACAGTTAAAAGAGAAAATGGAGTACGAACTGACTAGTAACCTCCTGAGTCCAGAAGAGCTGTTGAACAACCTAATGAACAAAATGGATCAGGACTATTGAACAAAAAGCAGCAGAACAAGACTATGACCTGCATAACAGTGGCTGAATTTGGCCCATGATTTCTTAACTCACAAATGGTCAATATCCCAATCACCTGAGCACACCAGGCCCCACAGGATGAGAGAAATAAGCCAACAAGCAAAGGGTATGCCAAGGCTGCAATAAAGAGAACCAGCACCGTGGAACATTTGTCCCCTTAACCCCCACACCTTGCAGTGCTGTACTCAAGGCAGATTCTTTTTGCTTTTCCACCCCTCCCCCTCCCAGCCCTACAGAGTCCACTCTCCTTCAAACATGATTAGGACAGACACCTAAAATAAAAACTAATGTTGAGCTCTTACTATGTTAGGCACTGGTACAAATATTGTATTTGCATCAATTCATTTTAAACACACAGAAGCCCCAAAAGAAAGGTTCTATTACTTTCCCCCTTTATAGTTGAGGAAAGTGAGACACAGGGAGCTTTAATAATTAGTCTCAAGTCATAGGGATGGACCAACTTCAGAGCGGGGCAGGCTCTTAAGCCATCAACTAATCCTGCCTCACAACCTGTATCATTTCCCTACACAACACCACAAGAAAATAAAAAATTGTGTCGATCACCTATGCACAACAATTGACATGTTTAGTGATTTTTAAATTGTTATATTACATTCATCACATTTTCCCCCTCTGCTCTTCTCTTCTCCACTCTCCATATCCCCTCTCCCCACACACAGTCAATCTCACATGTTTCAGTGTCCATGGGTTGTTTAGTGATTTTTTTCAATTCAGAAAAATAAGGAAAGAAACTTTTAGGCACAGCTTTCACAATCCCAGGATCTTCCTAGGGTGTCAATAAGAAAAATTATTTATATATATATATATATATATATATATATATATATATATATATATATAAATAATGAGCAATAATGAGCTGCTTCTTAAAATACTACATTCAGATCTAGATCCTACAAAGCACTCATAAAATCTGTAAAAAGTGAGAAAAGTAGAAGCCAGTAGCCACTGATGTTGACCCACTAACTGCTGGGGACAGACCTATGCTTTGCTGGTCTGTCCATGTCTGTGATAGCACACGCTTGTAATACAAGTCAGGGAAGGAATCCTGCACATGCTGTCATTGGAAACACAGACCCCATGGCTATAAATTTCCTTGGAGAGAGAAGGCACTGCAATGGGAAAAGCGTGGAGAGCCTGGCCACCCCACTGCATGTTCCTGGGGCATAAGCCCTGGCACTTCCAAAGCATCATCATAGCCAAAAACTTCCCTGGTTCAAAGACCAGATACAAGGCAGAGACCCAAACAGGCTTGTTCCTTGTGCCCTTAGCTCTGGGCAGTGGGCTTAGGCAGATTAGAGACCCTCACTCTGGTTCTCTTACAGCTATGTTCCTCTATATGAGGTGAGAAGTCCTAGGACCAACAGGAAACTTCAACCTGGAAATAACACCTTTCTTCTTGACCCAGTGGGACCCCAAAATTCTCTATCCAAAGACCCTGAGCCCACTCTCAGGGCCTACATGGGTCTTTTCTGTGGATCTGTCATCTTGAGGGTGGACCATGCTATGCACATGCATGTCCCTAGGCACAATGCTGCAGGGCTGGGGGAGGTCCCAGCTTCTGTCTGTGCTGGTGTTGAGGGAGTCTGGACATGTAGGATGAATTGTCCACACAGTTGTGAGAGAGAAGTGAACTGACGGAGGACTTCCATTGGTGTCCTTCAACAGGCCATACAAATGGTAGGAGCTGGCCTAATCTTGTTACCCAGGACCCAGAAAAGTGCCTGGTGGGATGACATGTTCAAAGTATACCTGTTAATTGAGTAAATAAGTGAATGAACTGATCAATCAACCAATCCACATATGCAGGCATAAACAGTCAATTCCTGTCCTCCATATCAGCTCTCCTAAAATGACATTGTCAACAAATATCTATTACCCTCTCAACTGTACATGTATGGATATAAAATATAATGAAAGAGAGTAATGGCAGAATGCATTCTAGGCTAAGCTGGGGTAAGCAAAAGACTCAGTAGTATCCTCAAGGTGCCAAGCTGTTAAACTCCAGAAGACACTTTTATTGGTGAGAGAGCAACTCTCTTAAAGAATAAATGAGATGGCTAAGAAGTTAAATCCCAGAGGATCACCTAGGCTTACCATAAGACCCAATGACTCAACCAAAAATTAGACATTTTACATCAGAGTTAAACATTATATGTTGGATCACTAATGCCCTTTCAAAATACATATATGGAGTCTATAAATGATTTTTATTTACATGTATATTATAAATGAACTGCACTATGTAAACATGAATAAATGGATGTTATTTATCTCAAGGGAGAATTATCTTTTTGGATTATTCAACAGAATCCATTCACCTATATATTTCTTTACTCTATCTTTAAAAGCCCTCTGATCTCATATGGCTATCAGTTTTTTTATGACCATTTTCTAAACGAGTACCAAAATTTATAAGATGCTTGACAGTGTTATTATAAGAAAGAAAGCTCCATGAAACATTCATAGGATTAGCCCAATGCACTTTGATTGCAATTGCAAAGACACAAAAGTACATGCATCAGATGATATATCACACCCCAATGTCTTTTATACCCCAATGTCTGCCATTCTTTAAAAAAAATTAACAGTCTTTACCATCCATACTATAAAAAGGATAAAGCACATCTGAAATCTCACATCAGAATTGTTTTTTAAGTGAAGCACCAGAAATGCAGTCAGAGGGAAAACTGAAATTGATCCTCAGGGATCTTTGTTATCAGCCATTACACAACAGAAAAGGCACAACTCCTTCTCATAGACTTGTTTCTCATTTGATTTGTTTGCTGGAATCAGATGTCCCTGGAATGATTTTTCCCTGGATTCCCCTCTGTTGCTGGGCCAGCCTCTCATGCATGCATCTCAGCTGCTTGCCCTCTTCCTCCCATCTCTTCCCTGCCCCTCCTCCCGGGATACAGAATCAGCAGCTCATCAAAGCTTTGTCTTTCATCCTCTCCAGTTATGCTATGTCTCTATGATGAATTGATTTCTTACTGCACATGAACCAATGTTGTGTTATTTAACTTCATGAAAGTTATTCATTTAAAGAAACATCTTAACTGACTTTGTAAAAAGTCATATCCAGAAATGTGCATATTATATTTTCTTTTTTTTTTTTAATCCTCACCCGAGGACATGTTTATTGATTTTAGAGAAAGAGAGAAAGAGAAACATAGATGTGAGAGAGAAACATCAACTGGTTGGCTCTAGAACATGCACCCAAAAACATGATCTTTTTGCTTATAGGATTCTCCACCAGCTGAGCCACACCAGCCAGGGATAGAAATTTGCATATTGATGATGCAAACAACTACTAATAAATACTCTTACTTGGAATTCTAAATGACAGGTTGGAGAGGAGTGTGGGTGTATGTTTATCCATGTGTATGTGTATAGGGCATTGTGCTGGGCACTGGGGAAGAACAGTAAGCAAGATCCACATAGTCACTGCCTTCATGCAGTTTATATTCTAACAGTGTCTACAGACAGGTATACAATAATGTGTATATTATGCATAGTTACCTATGCTAGAATTGGGAAATACAAGGGTACTATAAGATATAAGAGCACGTGGCAAAGACACAGCCTTGCAGTAGGGAAGCAGAGGAAATTAGAGACTAGTCAAGGAAACTTTGCTTCGTGAAGAGGGGCAGGCCAGTGTGAAGCCTGCAGTATAAGTGACAGTGTAGCTCAATAGAGGAGCTAAAAGCTCAGAGTGGCTGTATTATCTCATTGAAGAAAAGGAGAAACAAGAAATGAGGCTGAAGTTTGAATTTGAGGATGCAGGGCATTTAAGATCTGTTAAGGCTTGTCTAAATATATAAACATAGGTCCTGGCTGATGACTCAGAAGGAAGGTGATGGCCTGTGAACCCAAAGGTTGCTGGTTTGATTCCCAGCCAGGGCACATAACCAGGTTGCAAGCCAGGCCTCCAGCCAGGTCTCTAGCCAGGTCCATAGCTAGAGGCAGGTGAAAGGCAACCATACATTGATGTTTCTCTCCCTCTCTGACTCCTTCCCTTCCCCTCTCTCTAAAAATAAATAAATAAATATTTTAAAAATATATATATAAATGTAGTGTTATCTTAATTTAAAGCACCAATGTAATGTGGGCAGAGCTAGGCAAGCAACTTCTAAAATTCATATGAAGAAATTATCATGCAAGGCTAACCCTGAAAATTCTGCAAAGAGATACACATAAGACTAATATTTGAAGTAGGGAAATAATAATATGAAGCTTTAGGAAATAAAATGTTTAGTGCTGGCATGTAAACAGACTAATCATCAGACTAGAATAGATCCTAAAATAGGCCCAAATACAAAGGTGATCTTGGTAAAACAAATTTATTTTTAGCTTAGTGAGAGAAAGGTTGCTGTCAAGCAACATGATTGGCTAATTATCTATCTAAGAAAAATAATAAAATAATCTATAATATAATAAAATAGAACTCCAGATATTTTAAAAATCCAGATGGAACAAAGCTTTAAATACAAAGGCATGAATTAGTAAAATAATAGTAAAAGAAAATATGAGGTTTGTTTTATGCTTTCATAGAGGAAAACTCTTCTTTTCCACATTTACAATATAATAGCCATAAAGAAAATAATGAATTTTACTACAAAAATATATATAATTCTATATTACAAGAAGAAAAGAAGGAGGAAGAAATGGAGAAGGAAAAAATACCATAATCAATATTAGAAGACAAGCAAAGGAATAGGCCAAATATAAATTTTCTCATTGTTAAACAGATTTTATGACTGAAAAAGCCACCAACAGAGGAAAAAAGAGCTAAGAGATAATGACAACATAGTTCACTGAAAAAAATATATATACAAATGACTTACATACATACAAAAAGACTTTCAAGCTGGATTATAATTACAGAACTATTAAGTAAAACAACAGAGAGATATTATTCCCCAGGAATATGGTTACCCAAGGTCAAAAGGTTTGATAACAAATATTATTGGCTTAACTGTAGAAAAAACAGGTGCTTCCAATATGGATGGGAGAATAAAATGATATGGTCATCTTGCAAGACAGCATGGCAATATCTATCAAAATCACAAGTGTCTTGCAAATGTCCCTGCAATTGAAATTCTAAGTTTTCCAACAGATATAATTATGCATGTGTGCAAGAGCTTGCACACAAGGCCATTCAAAAGAAGGCTGGTAAAATATAATTGATTCATTCAATAGATTATTGTACTGCCTGGTTGTGAAAAAAAGAAAGGTATATATGCTGATACAGAAACATTTTTAAGATACATTTTTAAGTAAAACACACACACACACACACACACACACACCCAAGGTGCAGAACAGTGGGTATAAAGGTATAGAGGACATATATGTGTATGTATATTATAGATATGTACTCATTTATGTGAATAGGTTATTTCTGGAAGCAGGCACACAAACTAAAATCAAAGTCGGCAATTGGAAATGAGGTCAAAGGACTGACCAGAAGAGTGAGACTAACTTTTCATGATACACTCCCTTGTATTGCTGGCATTGCTTATCATGTTTAAAAATTACTTTGAAAAACTACTTAAGAATAAAATTCCATGCAATGAAATTACAGCATTTCAGAGAAAAGATGTGCAAAATCACTTTTAAAAATCTGACAAGCTCCCAGGCTTGAGCAAAGCTTGGCCAAAGGCACTCCAAAGAAAGAATGTGTCAATCAGAATTGGTGCTGGGCAGGGAATAAAGGAGAGAGAAAGGAGCGTCCATCCAGGGGACACAGGTCTGGGCCAAAGTACTTCAAGTTCTGCATTCCCTTTGTACAGGCACTCCAATTATGGAGATGGATGCCCTGGGCAAGCTTAGCTTAATGTCATTTAACATTTTAAATGCAAAATTAAGTGCCCTTGCTCTAATTCCAAGATCACCAAGCAAGCAAGCTTCCAGTTATAATTTGGTCTCCTTTATAAAACTACTGGTGTAAAAAGTGAGTGTAATGCTGATCTGTGTATTCAAGCCCATGTGACAGCTATATGTCTTATTATAGAGCAACATACTGAAAATTGGTTTTATATTTTTAACTAAGAAAACAAAATGAAATCAACTTTTAATTTATTTTAAGAAATGTGAAGAGCCACAGGGCAAGTAGAAGCAGCAATATGATAAAATCAGCATTTTTGAAAGACCACTCCAGCTCCAGCACAGAATTGCATATGGGTTGACAGGGCTGGGGGGTGGGGGGCAAGTCTGGGGTTAAGGATGCCAAGTAGGAAGGTTGTAGCATTTTAGGCAAAAAGGATGGTGAAATGAATGAATTATTGTCTTTGCTTCCATAAGTACTTGTTTGATGCTCATTTTCCCTTGGTAAGAAGAAAAGACCAGGTCAGTCTTTCTCACCTCCACATCCTGAGTATTTAACATGACACAAGACAGACCCCAATGAATATCTGTTGGAAAAAATTAATGAATGACTAAATGAATAAATGAATGAATGAGAGCAGAGATACAAAAAAAGAACTAAACAAATTTAAGAAGTCTGGGAATTTATGAAAATGAACTTGCAAAACATAATCATTAAATGAACATAGGGGTTAAAGAAAGAGCAGAGTCAAGATTCCTGGCATGTATCACTGACTAGACAGTGGTGCCAACCAGGAAGATAGGGGACACTGGAGTTGGGTTTGGGGTGATGATGCGGAATTTAATTTGGAAATGTCAAGTGTGGCATATTATAATGCATCCAGGAGGGATGTTCAGTAGGCACATGAGCCCTAAGGTTCTTACTGATAATGGATGGAAAGATAGATCCGAACATCATTAGAACATAGAAGGTGACGGAAGTTGTGGATGAGGGTGAAATAGCCCAGGAACATCCCAGGAAGAGAAGTAGTCCTAGGACAGAAGCCCAAGGGATATCACCTGAATGAGGAGCAGAGAAAAGAACACCCACAAGTAAGACTAAAAAGCAGCAGAAAGAGGAACTGGGGGGAAATAAGGAATGTACAGTGACACCGAAGGAAAAGGATGCTTCATGAGAGAGGGAGTGAGAAGTGAGGCCAAGTGCTGCTGGGCAAGTAAGAGAAGGACAGAGAAATATGCTTTGGATTTAGCCCAGGGAAGGTCTTTGTGAATGATGGTGGAAAACAAGGCCAATGAAGCTGTGGACTGAGAACGCTTTGAAGGGAAAGGGGATGGAGCAACGGCTAAAGAGAGATGGTCGGAAAGGGGGGAATCCGTGCTAAATGAAAGCCTGTTCAAGATGGGAGAGACCTGGTCCTGCTAAAATTCCGATGTTTACAAGGAAAAGAGGTTGAAAATACAGGTGAGAGGGAAATCTGACGGAGAAAAGTAAAAGTGGATGGGCTCTGTAACAGAGGTGGCATCCCTCAGCCAAGCAGCACCCCAGCCCTTCCATTGTAACCCAAGGGAAAGATGTGTCTCAGATGCAGGAAGCTTGCTCAGATGGAACAGGAGTAGACAAGGACACAAGGATATCAAAAACTGTTAACAGAGAAAAAAATAACAAAACTCAGCTGGGTTCCTGCCACCAGAAGAAGTCGGAATTGGGGCTCACTCACACCCAGTCTATGCCGCCCACTGTGCAACAGTGAATACCATGCACACCAGGGAGGAGGCAGCCTTTGTAAATGTCCCCATGTCTCCCTGTAGCTGAAACAGTCATGCTGTGAAGGAGGGTTTTACCCTCAAGTGCGCTGACATCCTCATCACCTTATATTAAGAGTAGATGTTTATTCCATTGTCTCTTCTACTAGATATAAAACTACTCAGGGTTTCCTTGCCTCACTACTCTAATGTATTTGCCTGTAGCATCCTAGTACCCTCAGTAAGCACAAACCAAACTGAGCTAATGTCTGCAGGAAGTTTGACTTAGATGACAAGCCGCCCACATGACAATCAGGAAATGTGTGATAAACTCTTCCGGCCAGCAGGAAAGGAACACTTGATGGGCAGAAAGATGAGACTTGACTTCAATGTGGCCAGGAAAGGTGGAGCCTGGCCAAAGAGACAAGCCAGTTAGAAATCCCTCTAGGGCACCTTCCATAGAAGCAGCTCCTGAGTGGACTGGTTATACATGAACAGGGGGATTAGTTCATACAATTGTTGAAAGTAGAGGTAGACAGTACATGTGAAGAAGATGATCTCCAAGGAAAAGAAATGAAACTGTTTTGATTAGTGGGAAACCACAGAAGCATTGCCATGCAGGAGGCAGAGAGCTGGTGACCCACAAAGCCATCTGACCTGAACTGCTTCACAGGACTTGGAGAAATCCCTCCAATCAGACTTCCATTGCTTAAACCACTAAGAGAACTGGAGCAAGCTCTGGGTTGGACCCAGGGAGGAGGCAAGAATGAATTCCAGAATAGAAAAGGAAACCCAAGTGCCTATGGCTGATTGATTCAGAACCACAGAGCCTCTCAGGGATGCACATCCATCCAAGACCCAACCTCCAATTTCAACATAAGGAAGCTCAGGCTGATGAGACTGAATGGTTCACCCCAGGATCCCAGGTTCTGATACTGTGAGAGTGTGGATGTGAACCCGACATCCCAACCCCTTGCCCACAGCCGCTGTCAGGTCCCTGTACGTTGCTGCCTCTTGAGTGTGTTAATCTTACCAAGCCAAGTCCAGTGGGAATGATAGTGGTTGGCCCACAAGTCCTGCAACCCAAGATTTCTTTCAACATCTGTTGAAGAGGCTTAGCAGCCAGATGCCAATCTGAGTGTGTGTATATGTGTTTGTGTATTGGGAGAAGTGAAGTGGAGGATAAGAAACACCACTAGAAACAGAGGAAGAAGGCTGAAGAGTCACAACAAGAAAAGGTTAAATGCAGCAGTGGAAGATACACATGTCAGGAGCAAAATCTTTGAGTCTGGGATGGTGGTACCAGAGTTGTGAAGTGAAACTGGGAGCAGACCACAAGGAGTGCTAGGATAGGCCACCATTCCCCACCCTTGTGCACATATTGCATGGATGCGTAAGTCAAGACCAGAGCAGGGAGGCAAGCTGTCCCACATGAAGCAAGTCAGAGAAACATGCCCAGGCCCTCTGCCTCCTCACAGCAAGGGGCTCCAGAGCATGTGAAATAGACACGATTTTTATGACAAAAATTAGAGTGCAGAAGAGCCCATCTTTTTAGGTTATACTGTATTTCAGAAGTGTAATCCAAAATCTGATTATCTTTTGGTTTAAACTATACGACTGTAGAGTCGTTCAAAAATGCCTCCCTGATCATATACATATATATATATATATATATATATATATATATATATTTGTTTTTATTTTTGTTTTGTTAAAGTCCTGATCAAAGAGCACAGAGGCAATGAGTCTCTGAGAAGCCAGGTTGACTAAGGGGGTCAAAGTTCTAACACTCATGTTCTTCCCTCAGAGAACACCTCCCATTAGGTCTTCATGGAAACATAGCCAGAATGATTAAAACAAAATTAAAAGTCTGGGTGGGGATATAAGGCACATCACGGTGACTATAGTTAATAATACTGTATTATATATTGGGAAGTTGGTAACAGAGTAAATCTTCAAAGTGCTCATCACAAGAAAAATATTGTAACTATGTGAGGTGATGGATGTTTACAGGATTTATTGTGGTGAGCATTTCCCAATGTACACAGGACAAATATCAGATCATTATACTGTATACCTGAAACCTATATAATATTATATGTCAATTATATCTCAAGTTTTAAAATGTCGGGGTAGTTTAAGGAAATACATCCTAAATTATTAGAAAAGTTTACAATTCAAGGTAATGAAGCCTCAAAGGAGGCACACAAATCAAGTTCTAATGTACGTATGTATGTGTGTCCAGAAAATTGCTAAGATATAAAGATTATAGGAAAGGGTAGGGTGCTAAATAGCAATAGGTCCTTATCTGCAATAAAAAGGGGACTCTTTTGAAGGTTTTGAAAAGTACAGATTGGTAGTTACAGAATAGTCGCAAGGATATAAAGTATAGCATAGGGACTATAGTCAATAATATTGTAATAACTATGCAAGAAATCAGGTGGGTACTTGAAATATCAAGGGTAATAACACTTTGTAAAGTATACAATTATCTACTGTATACTGGACACCTGAAACTAATACTGAAAATAATACTAAATACAAACTGTAGTTGAAAATAATTTTTAAAAATGGGACTCTAACAGGTGTGTGATTATTAGCCTTTTTATTCCATGCTACAAGCTGCCATATTTGCAAGGGCACACAAATCATTTATCTTCCAATAGTATAAAGCATTACAATGAATGAGATGATGATGATGAAAGGGAAAAGCCTTGAAATAACATGCCACCTCCTTCCCCCTGCCATGCTGTTTAACTTGAGAGCATTTCTGTGACTCTTTACACTTTTCTTCAAACTGACTGCTTCTGAGGCCAAATTCGGGCAAGTGGGGCTAAGCCAACAAAGCTCTAAGGGCTATACTGGTTCTCACCCAAATTACACCCTGCCTGACCAGAGAGCCCCAGGCATGCCCGTCAACCTGACAGTCCCCTTGAGGCTATCAAGACCTTCACACTTACTTCCCTGCAGGGTTTCAAACCTAAATAAGCAGATGCCTGCAAAGTGCCTTTCAGGACCCTGGGGAGAAGCCAAGTGTGAAACCAAAGTTGTGTCTCCGAGGTGCACTCCTCCTGGACGTGCCTCAGTGTGAGCCATGGACAGCACGTAAAATGGTAGCAGAATAAATTTCGGATGTGAGTCAGCAACCCTTGGGCTTGCCCCTGGGCTCAATTCCTGGAGTTCAGCCATCAGTCTTAGGGCAATGAGAAGTCAGGGGTAAACAAGAAGGCAGGAAAGAATAAGTACTCTCTAGCCACAGGTCTTCTGTGGGCACTGAGGCAGACTCTGGATAACTGGATAAAGGACTATGGGTCCCTCCACTTACGTAACGGCCTGCGATGGCGACAAAGACTCCAAGGGTAGCAGCCTTCATTTTGCCCTGTCTGCTCTGTCCTCCCTTCAACCCTAACCTGCCAAAGTGGTCTAACAGGCACAAGTTAGTGTCTATCACTGCTGCCAACTCATAAAGGCTTTTCTTTGCAGCTCATCTCTTGTGTTTGAATTGCCTAGTGAGGAGGAAGACTTGAAAAAAAATTTTTAAATACACTAAACTAAACAAAATTTATATTTCTTCCTATGAAGATAAGGTCATTGCTTTGGAATCAGTAGCTCATGCACTTTTGAATTCCTTTGTCTCTAGTAGAGACATGTTTGCACAGACATAGCCTGAGTAGGCTTGCCTTCATATGCTTCTAAAATGGTGGGCTGGAGTCAGGTTTAGTCCCAGGCCATGGAATGGAGGGGAGGCATCCTAAAACAAAGACCATGGCATTTCTTGTGTATATGCTAAGAGAAACGCTTTCTCGTGCCGACTATGCTTTTAGCGCATCACAGCCTCAGGTAACCCACTTCGCTGACTTTGGGGTATGCAGGAGGGGCTGGCACAGAGCATTTCTAAAGCCCCTTCGCCTCCTACGGTCCTGATTCTAAGTGACCTTATGACCTTGGACTTATGAGCCCAGCTCTAACATGCCTGCAGCCTTATCAGCAGCTCATATTTTTAAAAGACATGGTTTGAAGAATGCAAATGTTGCAAACTTGCCCGTGTGAGAGATGACACTGAAGATCCTAAGACTCACACACTGCAGGCGTTGAGCACCCCACAACACACTTTACTTCATAGGTGATGTATAAACTGCATTATGTCTGTAACTGAAGCTTTGTGGAACTACAGAGCCAGGAGAAGCTTGTCTGAGCATTGACTCCAAAGGCCTCAATTTACATCTGACCAGCTCAGGCCCAGAGACATGAAGGGGATGTTTCCAGATCAGGTAACACACGATTCCAGTTTTCTATCACATACAGGTTTTTTTGAAACATGTAAACTTCATACCTACGTATCACTTTTCTTCCCAGATTTATAACATTTATAACCATTCACTCCTTCATCTCCCAAATCAATATTTATGACTTCTCAGTCTTTTGGACATCCCAGAGAGCAAAGTAAGCAGTGAGAAGATACCCTAATCATGTGAGATCATGGCCTGTTTTAATTAAAACTGATCAGGAAACAAATGTAGATCTAAAATGATCAGGCCTCTGTAGGACTCAGATTTCTGCCACCTGGGAGGAAAGGATTGGTGTTTTAAACTTACTAGACCAAGTAGATCTTAAAGTAATTAATCAGCTATTAATAGTCCAAGGTTGAGTTTTATTCTCTCCTATTCTGTCTCACACACACCAAATAAGTAAAAAGGTTGCCCTATCTAAACAACCTCTCCCAAAAAATCATACTATTGATTTATAGATGTCAAGAGGAGCCAAAATTTGGCAGCGCTCCAAACAGCAGGAGATTCAATGTTACATTCTACCTTACAATTTTGAACCCATTAGAAGCTCACCAGAGAAATGGTAAAATTAGTGTAGAAATAATATTCAATCATGCTTTGAAAATGTTTCTTTCCCTAACAGGCAAGATGACCAGTGAGTTAAAAGTGGAGGCACATGTTTAGTACCAAAGGCAAAGGAGGGAGGGAGGGAAGAAAGAAGGAAGGAAGAGTGAAAGAGAGGAAGGAAGGAAGGAAGGAAGGAAGGGAGAGAGAGAGAGGGAAAGAAAGAAAGAGAGAAAAGGAAGGAAGGAAGAGAGAAAAGGAAGGAAGGAAGAAAGGAAGGGGAAAAAATCAATTTCTTTTCCCAAGCTAAACAAAAACTCCAGGTTTTATATCCTATGACCTAGATATAGTCAAAGAGATCATACAGAATGTTCTTAGGAAGAAAAAGACCTCAACTCTCAGCTGTTCAGCCAACTTTTCAGCTTAGAAAACATCTTTAGAAGGGAATACTGAAGCAGACACAAGCAGAGGTTTATGGGATAAGAACAGAGAAAGATCTTACACTCAGGAAAAAAAATAAGAGCTAACCTCAGTGCTGGGGAGCTTTGACCACATTATATATATATTTATAACCCAGGCTCTTCTCTTAATTCTGGTGATCTGAATTCCCATAAGAAAATATCACTTTTTGAAGAAGATAGTCAATGAAAAGTGATGGAGAGAGGGGCGTGGAAGGAAGTAGGGTCAGAAGGATCATAGGGTTTTTCAATTGCTTGACCCAGTATAATAAAAACCTCCATAATGCAGAGATGGAAGGTATGAAACTAATACTTCAACGTGTTTGTGCTGAGCTGGATTCTGAAAATACCTTCACTGTGAAGACAGCATGTTTTCAACAAGAGCTTGCAAGCTGTATTAAATAATCAATAATGTAAACTATACTGCCTTATTTATTAACAAGTCCAGTGTGGCTTATGTAACCACACTCAAAACTTACTCTGTGGTTCTTAAATGCAAGTAAAACACAATTCAAACTTCTAGAACCCCCTATAGAGAGGTTGAGAATTAATATTACAGTAATAAAAGCTGATGCCTTTCATTGAGTCCTTATAAATGCCAGAACTGTTTTTAGTACAATTAATTGCAATGGAAAAGCTAACTAAGGTGAGAGGGCCAAAATCAATGTATTAATGACATAACATTACAGTCACTTAACCAAGCCAACAATAAATTGCACATACAAGCTCTGGCAACAAAAGCTGCACATTCTATTTGTGTTGTACTGATAGAGAAAATATTAGATTGTCTCTAAATATTACTCCCAAATCAGAGAACAACACCCAAGAAGTATAGAAAAAAATGGTTATCATCAGTCTTCATTAAAATAAAGGCAATATAAAAATTAACGCTTATTTTACAAAAATGTGAATATACTTAACACTACTGAATGGTACAAGAAATGGTAAAAATGGGAATTTTTATGTTTTTGACCAGAATAAAAAAAAATGACTTATTTTAACCATGCCTTTTACCATTTATATGAGACAGAACTTGTATGCATTTTGGCACTTGATAAAACTGAGACTGACCTGGCCAGTTACATAATTCCAACAACAGGCTTTACTCCTGAATTTCACTTATATGTGACAAAGGTATTATTATTTTAGTGTAGCTTTGGTATAACCATCTCCAAGTAACAAAAGCTGGCACTTCTCAGCAATGTGATGATGGCCAGATGTGATGGATACCTATACACAGAGAGGTACAGGTCTAGATGTAGAGCATATTAGTGAGTAAAGAGTATGAGACAGATACCATGATGGAGAAATTTTTAATAAAACACGTTCAAGCAATGACTCTGAAAACAAAATGTCATCTTGGCTTAAAATATGCATGTAGAAACAAAAAATTCTTATCTCTTAATTAATCAATACATATACTTTTTAAAATGTTCTACCATGACCTCTCTTAGTATTCTAAAAGGCACAGCAACTCTATTATTCCCCCAAAATATAAATATTAAAAGGTATGCTATTTTTGAATGGTACGGTCAACTGTTGCTTCAACAAGTTCTAATCAGTTTATTTACTTACATTATTTATATTTTTTAAATAGATGTAAATTCATTTAAACACCACTAAACCAGAACTTTAAAATAGATTATTTAAGGATTACCCTTGGGTCTAATAACAAAGGTTAAAAAAAAAAAGTGTAATTTGGTTCCAACTGTAGCTGGTACCCATGGCCAAGAATTTAAAAGCTGTTCGAGCAAATATTAATATGTAAGAAAAAGAAGACAGATGGTGTCATATATGCATGAGTGAAACAAGCTCATGAACTGATATCATTTTGATATCAAAACAGCATAACTCAAAATAATTATATTAAGTGCTTTCTAAACAAGAAGTTCAATACATTTTACAGATTAGGACACCTGAAATTCAAACTGGCTGGGCACAATCAAAGCTGAGGGACAGAGCAGAAAAACATACTTTTTCCTATCAACTAGTCTAATACCCCATCCTAAGCACTTACCCCTATACAGTTCTCAATTATCTCAGTTTCAATACATTTTCAAGTAAAGAGGGTAAAAAACAAAAGTAGAAATCAGGGGTGCCATTATTGAATGAATAATTGGGACAAGTGCTTTGGTAAATATCAACAACAAAAAAATCAATTTTAAAAAGCCTGAAAATAGAAACATGTCATCAGATATAAAAAGAACAACAGCAATTGTGGGAACTAATATAAGAAAGCTCTGCTTAAATCTACCGATTTTATATATAGATCAGGTACTTAAGGCCACTGATATTTAAAATAATATTTTTCATTTAAAGTGTTATTGTCTTTTCTTGATTATGACCTTTAAAATATTAACATGAAATAGGGTTAAAATTAACATAATCGGCCCTATCTCTTCTCCTCCCTCTTTATGTTATCTATCATCTAAGGCAGAATTTTTAAACAACAAAACAACATCTAACTGCACAAAGGCACTGCCCATGTAGTCTCAAAATAGTCTGAAGAGCTCTGAAATCCATATGGCTTCCTGCATCTGACAACTGACAGTCCATCTCAAGAAAAAGACACAGATCCTGACAAAAGGCCACTGACACTCTGACCAGCCTGACAAACTAGGACCACCAACCCAGCCCAGCCCAGGGCCAACACAGTCAGAGCTCTACCCACCCTTCTACTCAGGCCCTGATTGCTGCTATCCTTGCAAGACAGACCGAGAACCAGGCATCTTGGATCCAGCCTGACAGTTGGCTGCTCCCGGCACAGCTCAGCACTGCTAGGCCAGCACATTTCCCCTCTGTTCTGTTGTCACTTCCTTCTGCCCAAGCCTTATAACATGAACATCCCCAGCAGAATAAATGGAGACTACGCAGGTCTCTTACTTACATGAAAACCAAATAAACAAACAACAAAAAATAATTAAATAAATAAAAAGGTTATCTCGGTCGTACGTTGGCAGGAAGAGGGAAACAGAGTGTGTGTTTTCTGTGGAGGAAAAAAAATGCATGCGCACGCGCCAACCAGAAGGCCACGGCCCAAGCCCTACTTTCAGGGCTGCCTATCTTAGTATCAAACACACAGGGAAAACCAGGAAAAAGTTCTCCTTACGCCCCTCTACATGATGAATAAAATCTCATGTTAATGAAATAAATGGCAAAGTCAAGAGTGGGGTGGGAGGGGAAGGTGGGAGAAAAAAAAAAAAACCTCTAGTAGAGGTGACAGAAGAATGCTGGAGTAGAGACTGGTGAATTCCTACTTGGTAATGTATTTGTCACAAGGCATCAAAAGAGGACAGAAATGGACAATTCTGCTTCTCCATCAACTGAGAACAAGCTCAAATGTTTCCAGGGACCTAGGGGTCCCATGCTTAAGGCAGCATTCATCTGAGTACTACACACTGCTTTATCATTCAACCTAGTCCTGGGAAATTATTCAATGGACAATTAAGATTTATAATCCAAATGGTCTCAAAATTATATCCCTGAGAAGTCAATTCTAAATTAAATCAGACCAGGCTTTTAGGCTTCCAATGATCACATTTTCTCTTTTGAGCAAGAGCTTTTCAACACTCAGAACTTCTCCCCTTACAGATCATTTTCAAGGCCATCTATGAATGCAGCCTCCTGAGTAAAATCAAATGTATAAAATAAAAAGGGGAAACTGGTCCACTCCAAACCTCAAAGAAAGATGGTAAGGGAGAGGAACTCTAACCTCCTTCAACAAATTTCAAAAAAGTTAATTATCTTAACCTCCTTCCTAGTAGATATTACTAACACAACATACACACATCTTATCAAACAAAAATGTCCAAAACTAAGTTTTGCATATAGAAAGCCTAAAGCACATCCACCAGGGCTTTGAAATATCAAGTCCATACAGGATGCCTTCCTACATTTAAAACATTTTAAACTATCACACTTCTCCCTGTGTTATCAGCCCTAAGCCAGTGAAACAGGTAAGTAACTGACAGATGGCCCAGCCCAGCCCAGCCCATCTCATCTCTGACTTCTCCCCAGACCTGAGACAACATTCATGTCCAGAAAGAGCCTGCCTGGCCAGCCCCGGTCATAGGGGCCAGGAGAGAAGAAAGGAAGAGCACCAGGAACTCACATTTCGGTGATGTTCTCAGGGTCTGCACTGTTAGGCTCCAATCTCGGAAATGCCACGATGCCAGGAGTAGGGTCGCTGCACCAGATCCGAGAGGTGCTGCATTTGCAGGGCATGGGACAGGCAAGAGCGGCCCTCCAGAAGCCCACAACCAGCCAGCAGAAGCCCCAGAGCCGGGCCATTGCAGGCCCATGCCACCTTGTCCAGGTCAACATCCCTGGCTGCCAGTGCCAGACAGAGTTAAACTGAGTACGTGTCCCTGCGATGCACCGTTGGCCTTCCTGCCCGTGCTGGGCAGTCTTTGCTGCGCTCGCCACTGCTCCCTCTACCTGATGTTAGTCGCTGGCCCAGAGTCCAGGGTTGAGTGTGTCCTGAAGGGCAGCACCGTTCACAGTGCCTGGGGCATCTCCGGCCTCCTCACAGGGGGCGCTACTGGCGCTCGCAGCTCCACCGCGGGCGCCGCAGCACGGCCCAGCGCGCAGGACACTGTCCAGCGGAGCTCCCGGGACTCTCTGGGCTCCTTGCTAGGCGTGCACTGGGATCCCGTACACACCTCGGGGCTGAGGATAAACAGACACGCATAAGACTGAGCATAGCACCTCAGACTCCAGGAAATGAGGCACTCTCCTTTCGCGCTCACATCACCCCCACCCCGACCCCAGCCGGGAGACTGTGGATAGATGAGTGCCCAGCTCCCATCCCAGAAATAAGCTTGCCCCTCAATGGCACTAATGCCTCTGGGGCCACCAGTCTGCCCAACCTCTTTCCAAGTCTGAAGTCGAGAGAGGGAAGGTAGGACAAGTGTCCCTCAGACTGGATTCCATGGCACAGGCCAGGAGAAGGACCCTTTGAAAGGGGGGACGAAGAGACAGCCGGCTGTGATGGCTCTAAGACGCCCCCCACCCCAATGATGCTGCAGAATCCGCCACCACCGATGGGTGCAGGGGACGCGAGCAGGTGGTGCGGTGTGTCCCACCTGGGGAGCCGCCACGGCCGCCCCAGGGTGGACAGCGAGGGCCAAAACCAGGGAGGGCACTGTCCGCACTGCTCACCCGGGCTCCGGCGCCTACCGCCTGCTGGCGGCGCCTGGGTCCAGGCTCCTCCTGCTGCTGGGCACTGAGCGCAGAGAGCGCAAGCGGAGGAGCAAGCGAGGCTCTCGCTCCAACCCAATTCCGGGAGCCGCCGCCGCCGCCTCTGCTACTGCTGGCGAAGTGACGTGAGGGCTGACGCAGAGCAGGGGCAGAAACTCCAGAAAATTAGCCTGAAATCCAAAAACACACACGCTCATACACACACAAACCGATAACACCCTCCAGACAAAAGCAACAAGGAGGGGAGGGGAATCTGGGGGCGAGCGGGGAGGAGGGAGGCATCGGTGCCACTGGCCAGAAGCAGACAGCAGCAGCATGTGGGAGTTCACACACGCGCACATACACGCACACGCACACATCCCGGCAGTATAGATGCACGTGTGTGTGTGCGTGTGTGTGCGTGTGTGTGTGTGTGTGTTCATTTAGATCTGAAATAGACCATTCCACTGCTTGACGCCTCCCAATCCCTAATTTCACACCCTGGTCTCTTCTACAATCACAGCCGAGACTGTCTCCTTTTTTGAAATGGAAACCCAGCTAGGTTCAGCTCTGAAAAATGCCCTGATTCTTATTATAGGAATTCTCCCTCTCCGTTGCGTTCTCCTTTACCATCCTGCTTAAAAAGGAGGGGAACCTATCCTAAAAATAAATAAATGTTGGAAATACCAAAATGTGTTCAGCATCAGTAACCAAGGATAACCGCCTCCATTCTGGGCTATCTATTTAGGAATCCATGGCTTTGGAGGGTCTTCCTGTTGGTGCTTTTGTAGAGGGAGGAGAGTATTTAAACGCAACTCTAGCTCTGGAAGTAGGTCTTTTTCCTGCGGTGTTTTTGGAATCACACGCCCGGGGAAACAGAAACCTGTGAGGGGAAGGGAGCGCGCCTGACGCGTATTGGGTTCCCTAAGTGCGCGGCAGCAACCTCGGCCTGTCCGATGTGTGACGCCGCGTCATTTTCTCTCATCTGTCAACCGGGCAGGATGCAGCCATTCCCAGATCACTCCCCACTATGCCCACCCCCACTCAGGGCACCCAAAGCCCTCGCTCCCATGGCGTACCTTATGCGTTTTCGTGTGTGCGCGGGTGTGAGCGAACGTGTGCCCTGCGTCTGCGCCGGGCGGAGCACGACTTAAATCCAGCTACCGAAATCCCCGGCACGACCAGAGCCTCGGGGTCTCACTAGGGACAAATGAGGCGATCCGGGAGGGTCGGGTGACAAATCGTAACTGCTCTATGGGCTCAGTTATATGATGGCTGCGGGACATTCGCAAGCCTAGTCTGAGAATCTGTCTTCCCATTTGCGGCTAGGAGAAGCTGTTTTTCCGCAGTCATTTAGAAGGAACTAGGAAAATGCACCGCAGTGCCAGACACTTCCGAGGGCTCTGGTGCCCCCGCGCGGGGAGAAAGCGCCCGGCACGCTCAAGAGCACAAACCCAGGGCTGTGGCCGAGGCCCCTGCTGCAATTGCGCCGGGGGCGCGCTCTGGCGCCAAATGCGCAACCTGCGGCACCCGCTGCGTGCGCGCCAGTGCTGGGCTGGAGAGCAGCTGGCCAGGTCTTGCAGAGCTCCCACCTGAGTAAAAGGCTGGCAGCTCTCCATTGCAGTAAGGGCGACAAGATGGGGTAGCGTCCAAAAGATAAGAATAATTACCCATCTGCCGGCAGAGGCTAGGATGGGAAGATCGAAAAATCTGAAGGTCCAGGTAAATGCTTAAATCTCGGGGACAATTTAAATATTACAAGAAAACATCTAGTGGGGCTTTATAGAGACCCCCAACGCTGAATGTAATCACAGGAATCCTCGCACAGAATCTCCACCCATACACACACACACACACACACACACACACACACACACACACATCGCTGCAGGGCCCTAAGAAAAGGCCAGCAGGTCCATTTCTCCCCACCATTAGTTGGTTGGACACGCACTGGGTGCTCAACAACCAGGCTGAAGTTCATCGCTCTGCCCAAGCGCCAGCTCCTTCCAAGGAAAAAAAGCAAAGGGCAAAAATGTCTTGGTGCAGGTCACACAGTAACACTCTTCTACCTGCCCTGCCCCTGTCCTTAATGGAACTGTCCCTGAAGAACACCTTGGGGTAAGGTATGTGCATAATTACCTATATCTCCATCTCTCTCTCTGGCCCCTATTCTTTCTCTTACACACACACACACACACACAAACACCCTTAACCCCCTTTTTAAAATATATGCCCTATGTGCATCCTAGTTGCCACAAAATGCCAATGCAGCATAAAGATTCTAATTATGTTGGAATATTTTTATAATCTATATTATAAAATATACTGCTATTAAATTTATATTCTAAATATACCCCCATTGAATATCTCCCACATAAAATTGGAACTGCAAGCCCCGCTTCTAATTACCCTTTTACTACTCAGATATTTTTTCCATAGCCCTTACCATTTTTCAATAGATCATTTGCTTATTTATTATATTTTTCATTTACTGTATTAATCCTAGTGGAATATAAATTAGGATCCATGAAGGCAATGATCATTGTGTCCACTGATATGTCTTAAGGATATCGTAAGTGTTAAAATGTGTGTGCATGTGTGTCTGTGTGTGTCTGTGTGTGTGTATGTGATGAATGAAATGAAATAAACTAGCATTGGGATTCCTCAAATGGCCCTTCTGCGCTCTCAGTTTCTTAATTCCTTCTAGACATTCTCCTTCTCATCTCCATAATCTCTGAATCTTCCCTGTGCTGAGAATTCACATAGCACTTCTTCAAACCTTACTTGCTACTTCTTCTAGTAGCCAGGTATATTCTAGCTCCAGGCCAGCCGAGGGCCTCCTGTCACTCACGCTGGTAACTCAAAATTATCATGCACAATGCCTAAAGCACACTGGGCAATCAATAACTATTTCTTAACTGATTAAGTCATGGATCTATCTCAATTTTAGTAACTAGGATATTGCACAGAGATTTCAGGGATTGTCAGACCAGAGATGTTGAACATTTTTCAGATGGACAAGATGAAATACAAATAATTTTCCCTAGATCATATGAACTCTTCAAGGCAGAGATCAAAAGAGACTAGTTATTGCAGAATCTTGCCTGTACTGAACCAATACCTTATTAGGACAGTATTTTTCAAGCTTTTTTGACCATGAACCACAATATGAAATGCCTTTCAGATAAAATCCAAGGAACTCATATATAAATACATATGACTTTTTAAAAAGTTCCAAAATACTTACTCTTAATACATGCAATACACTATCTTATTTTATGCCATTTTATTTTTAATGTTTATAATAACCTAATAAATTGATTTTAATATCCAACACTGGGTGTAAAAACAACCATCTGTCTAAGATGGAAGAATAGGGAATAGACTTAACCTCCAGACAAATCATCAATACACTGAACAAAATATATGAAATAACAATTTTTAAGACTATGGACATAAGAAAATGAAAACTGTGGCTCTAAAAGAGAGAACCAAAGCAGAGTCCAACTCTCTGAGTTAAAGAAACAGCTGAGAACCACCCCCCAAAAAAATCAAGAAGGGCAGAGTTCACAAGGACAGAGTAGCAGGAAAAAAAGTAATGCACAAAGAGAGAACTCCAAAGTCTGCAGCAGGCCCCCTTGAGTATTCATCACAGTATTGATTAGCACATGCAGGTGATGAAATTATCTGAGGCCAGGGAAAGAAGTGCTAAGAGAATTACAGGGAGCAGAGTGAAAGCAAAGTTTAAAAGAGAAACTGAAAACACTACATATCAGAATTTATGCTTGTATACCCATGTATCTCAATAAAGCTGGAAAAAATGATAATTTTTTTAAAAAGAATTTGTGGGATGCCTCTAAAGCATCTTAAACTATTTAAGAGGAATTTTATAATGCCAATATCTATGTTAAAAAAGAAAAAGGTCTTTAACCAGTGACCTCAGTTTCCAACTTCAGAAACCAGAAAACAAGGAGCAAATTAAACACAAAGTAAACAATAATAGGGGAAATAATAAAGATGAGAGTGGGAAACAATGCAATAGGAAATATTAAAACAAGACAGAAAATCAATGAAGTCAAAAGCTGATTCTTTGAGGAGATGAATAAAATTAATAAACCTCTAGCCAGACTGACCAGGAATGAAAAAGATACAAATTATTAATAACAACAGTGACAACACTAGAGAATCAATGGGTATTGAACAAATAATAAGAGAATATTTATGAACAAGTTTATAAATTTAACAATTTAAATTTATTTTAATTTATTCATTTAACAATGAAATGGGTGCTTTCCTTGAGAGATATATGACAAAGGTCCCTATTATAGAAATAGATAACCTGAATAGTCCTGTATCTATTTCAGAAATTGAATTCCTAATTTAAAATCATCCCATAAAGATAACTCCAGACTCAAGTGAATTTACAGGTGAATTCTACAAAACAATTAAGGAAAAACAATATCAGAAAAAAAATAGTACAAGAAAAAGTGAAGAGGAAAGAACATTTAACTCACTTGATAAAGCCATATTGCCTGGATATCTCTCTATGCAACCAAATCAAAGACATTACAGGAAAACAACAAAGCAGTATTCCTCATAATGCTAAAATTCTTTAAACGGCTCAGCAAATTGAATTCAACAAAACATCATATATTCAATAACACCACAGCTAAGTGAGGTTTACCTCAAAAATTTTAGTTTAATATTTGAAAATCAATCAACTTACCATATTTACAAACTAAAAATCTGGTAGGAGTGAATGGTGTTCACCAGGCTGATGCTAGTTCAAACTCGGTACCAGTGCTGGATCTAAGGCCACTCAGCAAATGTCCCAGGGTATTCCAAGTCTAACTGCCACTCTCTGGATACTTGGACATTTGTGGTGAGGCAGGTGCTCACAGTCAGAAGGGTGAAGCCACAAGAGTTTTTCAGGCCCAGCCCTGACTGGGGTAAGTCCATGGGTTGGGTGTCATCCTGTAAACCAAAAGGCTGTCAGTTCAACTCACCACAAATGGTGAGGACACATGTGTGGGTTGTGGACCAGGTCCCTGGTTCTGGGG
The DNA here is from genome assembly GCA_004026585.1 of Noctilio leporinus. NCBI lineage: Eukaryota > Metazoa > Chordata > Mammalia > Chiroptera > Noctilionidae > Noctilio > Noctilio leporinus. The sequence goes on from PVIW01002436.1 coordinate 96,240, forward strand.
CATGCAAGAGGCAATCCACTGATGTTTCTCTCACCCATCAATGTTTTTCCTCTCTTTCTTTTTCCCCTCCCCTCACTCTAAAAATGAATAAATAAAATATTTTTTAAAAGAAGAGGAAGAAGTAGAGGAAGGGGAAGGGGAGGAGGAGGAAGAAGAAGGAGGAGGAGAGTTTATTTAATTTATCAGGCCCAAAAGGTCCAAAGAGACCAAGATTTGGCCACGTGAATGGAAGGCTTTGTCTGGACCAGTTGGTGTGCGAGGAAAAACTGTCTCCCATCCAGAGCTGCACAACTCAGTCTATCCCAGACTCTGCCAGGAGCTTGATCTCAGCAGGGCAGGGCTGCCAGGAGTTGGGAGGGTGGGGCTAGTGCATTTACAGTGATGGGAAGGTGCCAGTCTTGGGAGAAGGTGTGGGGAATGTCTGCCTCCCCCAAGAACCACACTTAGTCTGTCCCAGATTCTGCCCAGACCTTGGCAGGGCAGAGCCACTAGGAATCAGAGGGGTAACTGGGAACCCAGAGAACTTTTTCATGAGGGGAATGAGCCCCACCCCAAAGCCATACAACTCAGTCACTGACACCCCCTGAGCCTGCACAGACCTCTACACCCTGGCCCAGGCAGCTGACTCCTTAGCAGAGCAAGGATTTTGCAGGGTGGGGCAGCAGGGAGCCCAGAGGTTGAGACTATTGCATACCCTCAGGCTGATGTGATATTGCAGGGAGTGCTCCACCCAAGGATGGCACCTGTGGTGCAGGGTGGGGGGAGGGGTGTAGTTCAAGGTAACTGTCCTCTCAGCTCTCTCCCGGGATCCACAAACCTCAATCTCTCTACGCAACCAGTCTGCTCCTCCCTCTCTCTGCTTGAGCCCAGAGTGAGTGGCTATGAATGAGATTTTGTTTGCTGGTCCTTTAAAAGGAGCTGTGTCTCCAGCAGACCCCTGTCTCCTCCTGGCAGACAGAGTTCTGGCTTTTTCCAGCTTTGGTGCTTTGAGGTTGAGTCTCCACACTCTTCAGCGGGAAACTTTGCAGCTGAGATTCTCTAGAATCTTAATCACTGCCCATGGAAGCAAAGCCAGCCCTTTTTGAGTCTCTGCCCTTCCTACCAGTCTCAATGTGCTTAGAAGACTTCACTTCAGCTAGTCTTCATGTTGAATGCTCTATATTTTAGTTGTAATTTCAGTTTGGTCCTGGGAAGAGATGACCATAACATCCACCTATTCCGCCACCATCTTAGATCTCTTAATTGACACGTTTTTCTCCTCTTTTGTGCCTTCCTTGAATTCACCTTGAGCAGTTGCTGTCACACATTACATGTTGGGACCCAAGAGCTCTGTCAAAACCATAAGCAGAGAGAACTTAGTGATGGCTATTGTCATTTCTATTTCCCAGCTTCAGAAATGTACTATTCTTTCAAATCATGACAAGAGCAAGATCTAAGTGCCCACTGTGGGTAAAGATACATTGCTAAATCAAAGAAATATCTACAACAACAATAAAATTGAATTAAAAAAAGAAAAGAAAAAGAAAAAGAAAAATTTGTTTTGTTTCTTGACCTAGGGACTTGTTACAAGGGTAAATCTAGTTTGTGAAATTTTAGCAAATTGTATACTCAATTCTTATGAACTAGTACTTTTAAATATGTATATTACACATAGTTAAAAATAACTAAATTAAATATAAATCTGTAGTCTTATCTTGAATTATGTAACTTAGCACCTGAAACTCACCTCCTGTCTGTTGTCCTCCACTGGTCACCACCACTGTCCCTTTCATTTCCAAATCAACAGTTTCCTGGTGAGAAAATGGTAAGGTGACAATTTCATATAGAATTATTTGTTAAACCAGTGACTCAGAGTTAACCCTGGTGAATCCTTTTTTGGCTCTTGGTTGCAGTCATCTTAAAAGTTTAGCACATTTTTCTATTATGTTAACACATTGTATACTGAAAAGGCAAACCAAAACATTTTAAGTGTGCTTTAAAAGTTTTGTTTTAAGTAACCTCACAAGACTCCTACATTCTCCAGTTCTGCCTCTATTGAGAATCAGCAGTTACTTTTAAGTTTTAATAAATTTCACATGTTTTGTAATAAAACAGTGTTTGATTAATTCCAACCTTTAATTAGCAGGCTCTGGATTGGTGTATACCAGACATGGCGGCCTTATTAGTGTGAGCTGAATGCAATGTGTGTTGCTCCATAACAGATCCAAACAAACTTTGTATATTCTGACAGCATTAAACCCCACTGACACCTGACCAGGACATGGGTTTCAGTTGTAAAAGAAAATTCTAATCCACAAGTCCTTGCTAGATGTCATAACCCCATACCTCAACTTCATTCCTTCTACCCAAAGTAGGTGGTCATGTGAGGTTCAGCCAAAAAAAATTTAGTGTGTTTTTTTCATCACTTAAATTTTAGATTTATTCAAAATCCTCAGTGGACTTATTGTGTACCTTGTTTTGGCATGCTTTTTAATTTTTAAAAACCATTTGTTAACAACAATAAAATTAAAAAAAAAAAAAAAAAAAAAACATTTGTGATGTACATTCTTTGAGATGTAAATAATACTTTCCAATTTAGAAAGCAACTTTATAGCCCTGGCTGGTGGCACAGTGGATAAGGCACCGGCCTCCAAACCCAAAGGTCGCTGGTTCAATTCCCAGCCAGGGCACATAACCAGGTTGCAAACCAGGTCTCCAGCCAGGTCCATAGCTGGAGGCAGGTGAAAGGCAACCATACCTTGATGTCTCTCTACCTCTCTGCCTCTCTTCCTCTCTCCTTTCCCTTCTCTCTCTAAAAGTAATAAATAAAGTCTTTACCAAAAAAAGAAAGAAAGAAAGCAACTTTAAAATCTTCATATCTAATGGAACTATTATCTCTTAAAAATGTTATATCAAGAAGAAAATGTACTTCTACAAAGTATAAAATATGCTAAAATAAAATAACTGGAAATGAGCAAACTTGAATGAAAACACAGATTTTGGAGTTAGTGTCTGTCTAAAAAAGTAAGCAAATGATTTCTAAGCTTGTTCTTATCTCAAACCTATACAAACACTGTGGATGTCACCAAGTAAAAAATTTCAAAAGAATTCCTGATTAAGCACTTTCACGTAATGATGATTCATCACACAGCGATTTTGTGTGATGGTGACAGCATTTTACAAAACCATGAATCAGCACTTTACAAAACCATGGCTCGCCATTTTTCAAAGTCATGACTCAGCACCTTTACCTAATAACTTGGGATTTTTACCCAATAATGGCTTGCCATTTTAACCAAATCATGACTTGGCATTTTTATTCAACCATAACTCAGTATTTTATCACACAAAGCCTCAGCATTTTACCAAATCATAATACAGCATTTTGCATAATGAAGAGTCCACATTTCCCCAAATGATGACTTGGCATTTTTGTGGAGTCAGCATTTTACAATATAATGGCTCAAAATTTTTACAAAACCATGATTTGGCATTTCCACAAAATGATGACTCAGCATATTCACCTAATAATGGCTCAGCATTTTTACCATATTATGACTCATTGCTTTTACCAAACCAAATTACTTGGCATTACTCCAAAATGATGTCTTCGAGTTTGTATTATATCATAACTCAGCATTTCTGTGATATTATGAGGCAGCATTTCTTTGATATAATGACGCTGCTTTTTATCTCATCATGACTCAGCACCTTTACCATTTCATGGCCCAGCACTTTACCAAATCATAACTCAGCATTTTTGTGTAACCATGGCTCTGCATTCCTACTGATCAATGACTTAACACTTCCTCAAAACAATGACTTGGCATTTTCAGATCATGACTCAGCACTTTACCAAATTGTGGCACAGCTACTTTATGTAATGATGGCTCAGTGTTTACCAAGAAGTGACTCAGCATTGCTGTGAAATAATCATTCCACATTTTTACCAAATCATGACACAGAGTTTTTTACCAATCACGACTCAGAATTTTACCAGATCATGACTCAATGTGTTTACCAAATAATGGTTCAGCACTTTAGACTCAGCAGGAACTAGGGGAGGACATATAGGGCAGTGGGGCAGAGTCGGGTCTCTGCCATCAGACAAACTCGGGGGTGAGTCTTGGTTCTGCTCACCAACTGCAATGCCCAGGACAAGCTACTTCCCCTTTCTGGACCAGGGTTTCCCTATTTATAAAATGGGAATAATGATGCAGCATCTATCATTTAGGTTTGTGATGTAAGTAAATCTCAACATCTAGTATTAATACACAAGTTGTCTTAGGAGTCACACATGGCATGTTTACAAGTGACCTTGACAGCTTTACAGAACAGAGAAGTTCTGCCCATGTAGGAGCTTAATACAGGACTCAATTTCTCTTTTCCTGATCATTATGCTATATGACATTAGCATAATAAGCATTTTATAACTTACATTTCTCCTATCCTTCTTTGAAATATATTTTGACTATGCTGTTACAGTTGTCCCAATTTCTTTTCCCTTACCCCTCTGCCCAGTGCCCACCTTCCCTCCAGCAATTCCACCCTCTCACTTCATGTCCATGAGTCATACATATATGTTCTTTGGCTTCACCCTTCCCTATATTATTCTTAACTTCCCCCTGTCCATTTTGTACCTACTAATTATGCTTCTTAATCACTGCACCATTTATCCTCCTCCCCCTCCCAGATGAAAACCCTCCAAATGATCCCCATACCTATGATTCCATTCCTCTTCTGGTTGTTTGCTTAGTTTTTCAATTTATTTTTTAGATTCTGTTGTTGATGATTGTGTTTGTTGTCATTTTAATGTTCATAGATTTTATCTTCTTTTTCTTAAGTAAGTCCATTTAATATTTCATATAATGATGGCTTGGTAATGATGAACTCCTTTAGCTTTACCTTGTCTGGGAAGCACTTTATCTGCCCTTCCATTCTAAATAGCTTTGCTGGATAGAGTAATCAAGGTTGTGGGTCCTTTCTTTTCATCACTTTGAATACCTCTTGCCAGTCCCTTCTTATCTGCAAAGATTCCTTTGAGAAATCAACTGACAGTCTTATAGGAACCCCTTTGTAGATAACTCTCTGGTTTTCTCATGTTGCTTTTAAGATTCTCTCTTTATCTTTGAACTTTGGCATTGTAATTATGATGTGTCTTGGTGTGGTCTTCTTTGGGTCTACTTTGTTGGGGACTCTCTGTACCTCCTGGGCTTGTATGTGTATTCCCTCACCAAATTCGGAAAGTTTTCCTTCAATATTTTTTCACACAGTTTTTGATTTCTTGGTCTTCTTCTTCTTCTTCTGGCACCCCTATGATTTGGATGTTGGCATGTTTAAAGTTGCCCCAGAGCAACTGCTTGTTTTCTTCAATTCTTGTTTCCTCATTCTATACTGGTTTATTTATTATGTTCCAAATCATTGATTTGAACCCCAATTTTCTTCCTTTCATCATTGGTTTTATGTGGACTTTCCTTGTTTCACTTAGCATTGCCTTCACTTTTTCCCCTATTCATTTGCCATACTCAAGCATATATGTCAAGTCTGTGAGCATCAAGTCTGAGCATCTTTATCGCCAATGTTTTGAACTCTGTGTCTGTTAGGTAGGCTACCTCCTTGTCACTTAGTTCTCCCAGTGGAACTTTGATCCAGTCCCACTTTTGGGCCATACTTCTCTATCTCCTCAATTTGACAGCCTCCTGTGTTTGCCTCTGTATCTTAGGTAGAGGTGTCCCACCTACTACATTGAAAGGGGTGGAGCCTTAGGTATTCTTCAGTATGAGGCAACCTGTTTTACAATGTTGTGGCACTGTATGTGGGGGAGGGGTCTGAGAGGGAACAATGACTCTTGCTCAGCACTTGCCCTTTTCCAGACATTTCTCCCACTTCTCCCATATGGGACTGGTGCCTCTCTAGTTCTTTCTCAGGTTGTGGTTTCCAGAGTGGGTGGGCCTGCAGATGTTCTAGGACCATGCAAACCCTCTAAACAAGCAAACTCTGCTGAGATATCAATAGCTTATTCCTCCACCCCAACCACCACTGGTTTTCACTGTCAGAGGCAATAAGGCTTTATTTTCCCCGGCACTGGAACTGTGAGCTGTGCAGTCTGATCTCGTGCTGGGAGTGCTCCCTAGGTGTCACTCCTTACTTTTTTAAATGTTACTGTGCTTTCCACTGGCCTGCCACAGCTGCTGCTGCTGGTGTCACTACCACCACACTACCCTCTCCCCCCAGCTCAGCCCCTTTTACCTGTCTGGATGGGTATTTCTTCTTTATACCTTTGTTTGTTAGACTTCCATGCAGCTCAGTTTTCTGGACCTTCTGATTGTCTCCTGTTCTGAAGTAGTTGTATTCCTTCTTAGTTGTAGAGGGAGATACAGTGTGTCTACCTATACTTCCATCTTGGCCAGTCTCGAATCCTTTTTTTTTATTTATTTATTTATTTATTTATTTATTTATTTTTAAAAGATTTTATTTCATTATTTTTAGAAAGAGGGGAATAGAGAGAGGCAGAGGGGGAGAGAGACATCAATGTATGGTTGTTTTTCACCTGCCTCCAGCCACAAACCTGACTGGAGACCTGGTTTGCAACCTTGTTATGTGCCCTGGCTGGGGAACTGAACCTGCGACCTTTGGGTTTGCAGGCCAGCACCTTATCCACTGTGCTACCAGCCAGGGCTTTCGAATCCTTTTTTAAACTGTTACATTTGTGAATGTTTGGTTAGACAATTGGTGTTCTTCTCATACTTATTTCAATATAACTTCAATATAGTTTCACAGTAATGTATAATGCAGATGGTAGGGCATAGTAGTAGCTTTCACCTTACAAGCAAATCATATTTTATCTGTCTATAACTATAAATTTTTATTCTTGAAGGAATTTTATAGCAAGACTCTTTTCAATGAGATGTTACTGTAGTAAAAGTTATTGTTAAATCTGAATGATTCCCATGGTAGCCTCCACTTTCTGGGATGGAAGAAACAACCATCAGCTTCTGAGAAACTACCTCTGCCTATAAAGGAAACCTCCTGTCCTGCAACTGGGTACTCTGAGAAGTGGCAAGACACAGAATGACCTCACCTCATCCCAGAAGCAGCAGCCTGCTGGCTTCATTTACCCTGGGGGTTTTAACACAGTTATGGGTCTGGCTATAGGGACCAGGATAGAGCCCTGTACTGCCTGGGCTACATTGAACATCTTATTAGAAAATGCCAGAGAGCCTTCTTGTTAAGTTAGCCTTTCCTGATCCATATTTTCATTCTGGGATATGATTTTTTTTTTTTTTTTTTTTTTTTTTGTCAGAAAGGAGGCTGTTCCAAGTAGTTCATTTTGGATTTCATCTGCTACTAGAGAAAGAGAAAGAAGAAGAGAGAGAAGGAAACTTCTAATCTTCTTAATAACTACCTATGAGTGGAATACCATCTAAACACTTGCTAGAGATTGGCCCAGCTTATTGTATTAAAAAATAAATTTGCTATATTTTATTCTCAGGAGAATACTGAGAAGAGGTTATTATAGCTTAGCCCAAGACTCTCTCCATCTGAGAACCAGGCCCTTAGCCAGCCTCCTCCCCAGCACATATGGTCTCTGTCTCCTTCCACATCCCTTATACTTTCCTAGGTACTTCACTCTAGGGTTAAAGCACGCATGTGGGACCTAGCCTACAAGTATTTAGCAGAGACTCAAGATGATGATTAAAGTCAAATTTTAAAACAAATCAAAACAGGACAAAAAAATTCCTTCCATTTATTTTTAATCTCTTTCATTCCCTCATCATCCTTCTTGATTACTATTTATTTTTCAATATTTCCCAACAAAGTAAGTTTGTTTCTGCTCTGTTTCCTATCACTTTTCTCCAGACAGCCATAGGAGTGAAGCAGATGTAAGACTGCCATCTTGTGCTCAAGGCAGTTATCATGGTTTCTTTTGAAATCAACTGTGCTTTTGTAGATATGAGAGAAGGTCTTGGAGTCCAGGTCTGATGCTTTCCAACCTAGATTTTTTCAGAAGCTTTATGAATTTCCTATCCTTTGGTTTTGCTCTTTTTTTTTGGTCTTTTCTCTCCAGGATCTCATGAGTCATCCCGTAGTTAAAAGCTTTTTTTTTTTTTTTTTTTCCAAATGACTCCAAGTGTGACTTAGAATAATTACAGTTCAGATGCCAGTACCTATGTTCTTATGGTTGAGCTGTGGCCCAACTCAGGAGAGTGGGTACTTAATAACTAAGGCACAACAGGTCATTTAAAACCAAAGACATTGTGGGTCTTCTTCACATCCTACCATCATTTTTATGTTGGAAACTGAGCACTTATGAATGCTGCGCTGTATGCCAGGACCTTGGCTAGAGGTCCTATGGAGACCTCTTTGAAAGCAAAAATGTTTGTACTACACAAAATACTATTAAAAGAATGAAAAGATAAATTACAGAGTGGAATAATATATTTGCAAACCACAGAGCCAATAAAGGACTTACACCTAGACTATATACAAAGAACCCTCAAAATTCAACATGAAAAAGAACTCACAAAATCTCATCAGAAATGAGCCCAGACACAAACAGAGATTTCACCAGAGGAAACATAGATCATTAATAGCACACAAACAACTTTCAAAATAATTAACTATTAGGAAAATACAAATTAAAACTCTAATGAAGGTATCACTAAATACCTTTCTGAATTGCTTTAAAATTTTTTTTAATAGTGATAATATCAAATGCTGACAAGGATGTCAAGAAATGGATCATTCATTCATTCCTGGTGAGAATATAAAATGGTGCAGCTACAGTTTCTTCTAAAACTGAAAATATCATGTTTCTCTCCATTTCTTCCTCTCTTCCTTCCCCTCTCTGTGAAAAATAATAAATAATAAATAAATAAATAAATAAAACCAAAAATACACTTACCATACAACCCAGCATTTATTCCAGAGAAGTTAAAATCTATAGTCACACAAAAACTTATACATGAATATTCATAGCAGCTTTATTCTTAATAGCCAAAATTAGGACTACCCCTAATTTCTTCAATATGTGAATGGTTAAGCAAACTGTAGTATATTCATACCATGAAGTACTACTTACTCATTGATTCAAATTAAAAATGAACTACAGATATAACAAATTGGATAGACCTGAAGAGAATTATGCTGAGTGACAAAAAGTCAATCTCAAGAGGTCAAATACTATATGATTCCATTTATATTATTCTCAAAATAACATTATAGAGATGGAGAACATATTAGTGGTTGCCAAGGGTTAGGGATTGGAAGGGGGAGAATATTAAAGTATGGGAGTAGCTATAAAGGATGAGTGTGAAGGAGCTTTGTGGTTTTGGTTTAGTTCTAAATTTTGATTATAATTAGTAGCTACGTACATGAAGCTACATGTACATGTAATTGCATGCAACTATACACACACACACAATAAGTACAAATATAATTGGTAAAATATGAATTAACTCTATAGGGTGTACCAATATCAATGTCCTGGTTTAGATATTATCTATAGTTATTTAAGATATCAACATTGGAGGAAGCCAGGTAAAGGGGTCCATGGAACTTTTCTGCACATTTCTTTTCAATTTTTTCTGAGTCTTTATTTCAAAATAAAGAGTTTATTTTTAATTCACAAACTTCAGCATATTAACCATAATTAATAATATACCATTTATACTATAGCTTGCAGTAGAACACAACACAGTATACATCATTGCACCTGAATTGAAAACTGAGGTCCTTCTTCCCTCCAAAATAAATTGCATTTAATTGACCTCATAGAGTGGCTTTCACAATTACTGGTTAATCCAATGTGCTCAGAAAAAACTAAACCAAACATTTCAGGAACAAAACGGCCTTTGTCATTCCCCAAAAGACCATCCATTCAGGACTTTGCCTCTTGCTGAGTGAATTGTGAGTCACCTGCCTTGAAGATTAGCTGATGAGTACTAAATGCTCGAAAAAATAGTGGAGAGAGTGGCTCAATCCATTAGCCAAGACAGGCCAACTACTGGAAGAAACAAGCCCCAATTGCAAGTGGCCTAAGACAGTGTAAGTTTTTTCTCACTAGGCAAAGGCCAAAGGAAATCAACCTGGTTAGATGAATCTCCTCCCACGGTTACTCAGAGATCCAGGCTTCATCCTGCTATGTCTAGTCTGCCTTCAATACAAGTTTGCTCTGGCATCACCCAACTGCATCAAGCATGGAAAAAGAGGGGATACACTGAATGGAACAGGATGCTTTCCAGGTCAGCTCTGGAGCAGCATACACCACTTCCTTCAGTGCTTCTGACAGGTCTCTACCCAGAAACAGGTGGGCTAGAAAATGTAGGTTAAATGAGTGTCCAGGGGAGGGAATGGTTTGGTGAGCATAGAGCAAGTATCTGCCACACCAGTGTTTCCAGAGGCACACTCCTGGAAGTAGAAGTCAGCATTACGAGATCGAAGAGGAGATGGGATGAGATGGGCAATATAGGACTGAAGTAACTGAGTGTGGGATGCAGAAGATTCTATGCAGAAGCTCTGATTTCAGGAATTACCAGCAAGCCATAACTTGTTGGCAATTCAGAAGGATCTTGAAACTTCCATGATTGAAAATCACTCTCACAGCTTCCAGAGTGTGATTATATGTTTTGCCAGTTATTTTTCTTATTACTTACACTGACATTATCCTGCATGTAATAGTTATGTATTGTAAATTATTCAGACCTCAATTCTCCCTTTGCATTTCTTAAAGGTGAAATAGTTCACCAAATAGAGCCACAGAAAGAGGCCAATTCTCTCACTAAGTTGTCCCCTTATAAGAAGCTAGAGCTGAGATAGGGCATAGAAAGCCCATAGTTTTCAGAATGCCTATAGCTTCTAGTCATCATTCCTCACGGCGCAAAAATCTGCTGGAACTTGCAAGTGAGAAATTTGTGGCATCATGGGGAGAACAGCCCCAGTAATACAACTTTTCCTTGGCCATGCTCCCAATGGGGCTAAATTTGACCTCTCAATGGCACAGGTGAGTTATAAAAAGACCTAGTCATTATAAAAATGCCCTGAATGTGAAACAAACCTTCTAAATATTTATAGCAGATCCATTTCTAACCCAAGATAGGGCACATGGTTTATTTCTACCCAGTATCACTTTAAAAGGCCCTGCTAAAATGTACTCCTTCCCTGAACTCCTCACAAAATCCTTGCATGAGCCCACAGTGCTCTTTGTAAACCAACACTGCTGCTCCCATCTGCTCCTGGCTTTCCAGAGTTGTTTCTTTTGTTATTGTGTTACCACAACTCTGGTTGTCTGAGGTAGAAATCCGAGCCATTTTTACACCCCTCTTTCTCTCTCCCTAGCATAGTGAGAAGACCAATCAACCACCTGGAAGTAGAAGCAAGCCACTCTTCAAGTGTACAAAACTTTGAAAGTGCTTTATCAAAGCCAAAATAAATATTATTTTCTGTCTTCCCTTTTCTATGTATAAAAAGAAAAATAACAAAAGCTAAGCTCCTACCAGAGATTTATTCACAAAACCAGCTGCCAACTTACATGTTAGGCCACTAAGCCCTGTCTCCATGATCTACAGTATCCAGCAGAGAAAAGTGATATTTATATGCAAGGAATATTCATGTATGTTCCATTGGCTGTAAATGCTAGGCCAGAAGGTGACAATGTACATTCAAAAGGTTTTGGCAACAGCACATAAAATAACCAGAGTTCCACTTAACTGGAATAATTTGCCGGGTGTTACCATTAATGAATTTTTTTACCACATATTAAAGAAATTTGTCATTCTAGGGTTAAGCAGTACATTGAAAGGCATTTACTGAGATACTGTGATACCAGAAATTCAAGTATGAAGGAAGGGCAGGAATTCAATGGTATGGGCATGATGGACACTCAAAAGCAACTCCAGATCACTCTAGTAAAATAGTGGAATTCCACTGGTATTGATCAAGCACCTTCTACAAGTCAAACATGTAGTCTTTACATAAAGCCTACCCTTTAGATATTTCTGTGTACCTTTGAGAAATAAGGAAATTTAAGCTTTGAAATAACCAAACCTCAATTTGGCAATACAGCCAAACCTCAATTCTTAGATTCTAAAACCCTTGCTCTCTTCAGTACTCCGCGCTACATAAGAATCCCTGTAGCCAACCCCATCTCTTATTCTGTCCCACATATTTATCCATGCTCTTTGAGAAAAATGATTTTTTCTGTACCCTGGACCCTCAATTCATCTCCAATGAACCTCACCAAATTTGTCTTTCATCTCTGAGCTTTCTGTAAAACCAGAGCTCTTTGCTTATTAATCCCAGGACTACATGGTTTCATGTCATTATGAAAACTCCTGAAGTTGCATTTATTGAAAAACCTCAAGCTCATTTGAGCACAGGGTGCCTTTCACTACTCTCCTTGAACATTTCCCCAAATCTCCATCTCAATTACAAAAACTGTACTTTATATAAGCCTTTCTCTTAAAATAGCATTTCATGTAGATAAAATGAATATCACCCCCAGCAGCATGGGCAGAGAAAAATAAGACTTTCCAAAAAAACTGCTTCTAAGAACACCCTGAATTAGGATTACTACTTAGATGTAGTAATCCTAGGGAACAAAAGCAGGCAGACAGACAGAAGGTCAAAAACACATGGAATACACATTAAAAGGATGGTTCTTTTCCAGTACATTCATAAGATGTGACAGTCGTAAGTGGAAGTAAAAAATCAGCACCACACACTGAAAACAGCAGCCAAAGCTGCAAATCAGGAGGACCCTGGAGGGCCTGCAGTGTGGAGAGTATGGGGGTCACTCAGTTTCCTCCTTGGCCATATCTGCACAGAATGGCCACAATTCGGGAAAGCATTTGGGGAAAGAGTGGGTGAGTCAGTGCAAAGAGGCCCCTTCAGAACCAAACTGGGATATAAAATGAGCTCAGCAAGAAACAGGAATCAGACGACGACTAATAAGATAACACTGATAACCAAAGAAATAAGCTCTCCCTTTTCAGAGCCTGGGAAGCTATTTTGGGTTTAGGGTATAGGGTGCAGGCCAGGGAGGCAAGAGTTACTGTTTCAATCTAGAGGCAGCCAATATTCCATGCTTTAGCAGAGTCTCCTGAAATTTGGACAGCCAGCGTACTCCCAAATACTCCAATGTTCTTCTGAGGTGAGAAATGAGCACCTCTCATATGGGTATGAAAAAGGGTCTTATGGCCCTGGCTGGTAGCACAGTGGATAAGGTGCCAGCCTGCAAACCCAAAGGTAGAAGGTTCGATTCCCCAGCCAGGGCACATAACCAGATTGCAAACCAGGTCTCCAGTCAGGTCTGTGGCTGGAGATAGGTAAAACGCAACCGTGCATTGATGTTTTGATGTCTCTCTGCCTCTCTCCCTTCCCCTCTTTCTAAAATAATGAAATAAAATCTTTAAAAAAAAAAAAAGAAAGAAAAAGAAAAAGGGTCTTATGAACAGTAGATGCTCAGGAATTTTGCTCATTATTTTATCTGTGTTACTTGATCTTTTCTATTTTATAAATAAACTTTTAACCATCGTAAGAATGTTTTCAATGGTATAAGATGCTGCCTTGTGAAACTGGAGGATTTTTGAAAAATTATATAATGTATGTATGAAATCCACCTAAAGTGATCAGTTATAATTCTAACTTATTCCAAAAGGCAGGGAAGGGATGTAACTTATAATAATTTGGTGGAAGCCAATAGAGGTTAGCACCATGGTTGAAAATTGTTTAGAACCTTTTTGCTCAAGAAAGCCATGAAAAGTTAGATGACCACATAGGCCATGTTATGTCAACAGGGACAATCTTTTTGTTTTCTGCAGATGTATTACAACATTTACCCAATTACCTCTTGTCATTTCTAACATCTTGTAGTGAGAAAGGCTTTCAGAATCACAGTGAAGTTGCCATGTGATCCAAAAAACAAATGGAGTCATCTGGCTGGGAAATTCATGCAGAGATCTGTTCAAAATAATAGTTGCAATTATCAGTAAAATCAAATCTGAGGAACTCTTATATTAAAATAAATTATTTAAATATAAGAATAAATATAAAAATTATATATACATACACATATATAAAATACTTTTTTGTCACATGTAACTTTAAGAACTTTAGTGACAATAAAGCTCCAAGACAGAAAGAAACCAAACAATTCACTTTGATAATGTAACTAAATTAGAACAACTTACAATTTTTCTTCAAATTGTATATAACTTGGCAGGTGCTTTCTAAAAAGAAATTTTCTTCAAACCAAGATATCAGAAACAATTTGTTGTTGTGACCTGATCCCTTTTTTTAATACTAAGTTGTCATCAAAGATAATAAAATGATTGGATAAAGGGTCTGGTTGGGAGTTGAAAAATCTCTAAGCAACTGGATGTTGTTGAGAGTGAGGCTGAATTTCTCCATCTGATTGGTTCAGGGCTCCAACAGAAGAAGTCTCCTAAGGAGGATAAATGGCAGTGGAAAAAATACAATAAAAATAAATAATAAAAAAATCTAAAGGAATAGAGACTGTATCATGCAAAGCAATATTATCCTCTTATTAACAAGGTTATTTATTTTATTTAATGATATTATTATTAAATATTCTTATTATTATATTATTTTTAATAAGGTTATAGGATTATAATGCCGTATATGGCTCCACCCATGATAACCTTGAGCAGGATACACTAGAACATACCAGACCATACCAGAACATACCAGAACCCTGTTTCCCTCTATCAATTCTTCCCTTTCCTCCTGAACACGTTACAAGCAAAGGAACATGACTGTATGACTATAGGTAGCCTTTGCTCTTCTTTTTTTAATTAACCCAAAGCTTCACAGCCCCCAATGTACTAGCCTCATCACCTTCTTTAACTCCTTCTAATAACCAGTTTCCTGTTTTTTCAGCACTTCCTTAAAAATGTCAGAAAAATTATTCTAGTGGATGTTAAAGTGCTTACATTTTAATTTCCTGGTTTATAAAATATTAAAAATTGTAAGAGCATATACTCCAAAGAAACATGGGAAATAATAAGATGGGGATTAGCTCTGAAGCCAAGGTACATATAATAAACAATGCTTATTGATCACTTGCAAGGAGTCATTCATCATTTCATTAAATTTTGATCCCAACTTAAAATAGAGATATTATTATCCCCAATTTACAACCCCAGGTCTGTCTGACTCTCATCACTGTCCTTTAGTACTATGTCAGGGGCTCCTAAACAGCTGGGGCTGGCTGGCGAGAATGATTTAGGAAGTCAGCAGTACCAGAGCTATAGATATTCAATTTTTTGAAATTATGATATTACATTCTTCCACATCTTTTGTGTTTAAAGCACCCTCTTTTTATGAAATGCTGTTGCGCTAGGCCATTTACATTAGCTATCCTCTCACGCTAACCTCTACTGTGTTGGCTCTGATAGCAGCCTCCTCCAGGCAGAGACTCAGGAATCCAGTATCCGCTATTGTGTGGATCCACCACCTTCAAGTTCTTCACTTCAACCTCAGCATGAGGAATGGGAGAAAGGGCAGAAAAGGCATTCTGGTCTTAATTGCCTGGGTCTAGAAAAGAATCAAGTCACTTCTGCTTACATTCCATTGGCCAGATTATAGTCAAATAGCTCCACTTAACTGGAGGGAGATGGGGAAATAGCGTTCCTGTGTGCCAGAAAGAGACAATTAAACATCAGCAAATAGTAGAAGTTGCAACAAGAGATTGGACTAATAAGTAGTACATGTTTTGTGTAAACATCCTTAGCAAAATCAACTATTGGCAACTCTAAATTGAAGTCCTAGTCTACATGGTAAATATTAGAAGAAAATATTCAGATTAAAATGACTAGACTATGGCATGTTAGGGGGCAAATAATTTGAAATTTAGCACAAAAAAGGCCTCTTTCATACTTACAAATGAGTTTTGTAGCAATTTTATTAAAAGAACAGATTAATACTAATTTCATTGCCCTGGCTGGTAGCACAGTGGATAGGCACCAGCCTGCGAACCCAAAGGTCGCTGGTTCGATTCCCCAGCCAGGGCACATAGCCAGGTTGCAAGCCAGGTGTCCAGCCAGGTATGTGGCTGGAGGCAAGTGAAAGGTAACCATATATGGATGTTTCACTCCCTCTCTGCCTCTCTCCCTTCCTCTCTCTCTGGAAATAATAAATAAAATCTTTAAGAAAAAATACTAATTTTACTAACAGTTGTTAATACTTGTTTCTGTACAACAGATTTCCAGTGTATCACAGAGAATCACAGTCCCCATGTAAAGAATAGTGGTTCAATTATTAATATATTACCATTAATAAGTGAGTATATAAATTTCCTTTGGTTATAATAAAATATATCCATTAGAACTCTCAATCCAAAACTCAAAAATTTATATTTTTAAGACCTATATATTCAATTTTCACAATTGAAGGAATTTTTAATCATGTTCTTAGAAGAGGTAATCCTGTGTGTTTTTCTAAGATAACATATAAATTGTACAGTTGCCACATTAATTCAAGGTTGTGGGGGGAGAACAACAAAATGTGTATAATCTAAAAGCAAAAAGAAAAAAAAAGAAAGAAACTCAGGTGCCTAAAATTGTAATGGCATTTCAAAAGCATTGTTTTGGAAAGCAAGTCTGGGCTTTTGAATTGACTACCAATGTTTCCATTTTAACAAAGATTTCTGAAGTGAACTGTAAACTATTTGATGTGACTGATGAGCAAAAGGAGGGACGATCACCATGGTTTCTTGCTGCCTGGATATAAACACTAATGGGTGTTTCTCAGCCCTGGTGCCTGTGGGATTGTCCTCTGGTTGTCTACCACTTAAGTTCAGAACAAAAGTTGGCCAAAATGTAAATTATTGGATATTTTAAATAATCTTTCAGGGAAAGTATTTTTTAAACTCAGAAACTCTGGGGTCTGCACACTTTGACAGTAATCTGCACATCCACTAAACCCATGTGGTTTTGATTCGGTCATTCATTTGGGTCAACACACCAGTTTAAGATGATGTCATTGGTGCCCAAAGTGATTTTTTAAACAATTATCTTTCAGGCTTGATTTGTTCAAATTCAGCAGCCTTTACACATTGGTGAAATAAAATCACTACTGAAATGTTCATATAAACGTCTAACAAAATGAGTTTTAAACAGACCTACTCTTGGGGAAGGGGGGGAGGCATCTCTGATTCCTAGTTTACATACATAGATTTTTTTTTAAATAGCAAACCTAAAGCCCAATAAAGAAAAGTCCCATTTAAAAATCTTTTTAATTGCTCAGTTCCTTATGAATTCTTCTCTGATGCTCCATAAATTAGATCTAATAAAGCCTTTTGATAAGACACCAGTAAGAGCCTGCAAATTTCAGATTTCAATTTCCACTGTGTGGAACAGCGGTCTCTCACAAGCACCTCAAATTCAACCAGAACTGAGTTTACCACTTGAATAAAACCTACTCTCTGCTCAGTTGTATCCTTGTTCACTCAAGCCACCAAGCTCAAAACTTTTTACTCATTTTTGATACTTTTTTCTCTTCTTTCACCACATTTTAATAGTTGCAGATTCCTATTGATTGTTCCTTGAAATAGGTCTTGAATTTGCCTCTTTCTTTCAGGGCCACTTTGGTTAGTTCGAGTATGTGTAACTTCGAGCTGAAGACTATTGAAGAACTTCCTTACTGGTTTGCTTAGTTTCCTTTTTCCCTTTTATCTCCTGGCTCTATTCTCATCTGTTACACATCTATTTTAAAATAGTTCTTGGTGTCCCACTCCCATTCCCAAACTGAGCCCAGACTCAAAATTCTCCATGATCTGATGCTAACTTCTTTCTAAAATGTTTTCCACTCTTTCTCTATACATGGCCTCACCTAAACTCTAGCCAAAGTACTCTTCTGATTTCTCAAACACACCCTCCAAGGTCCTTCCTCCCTGACCATTTGCCATGCCAACCCTGTCCATTGCAGACCTTTCTTCTCCTCCCTTTTCTATCAGTTACAAACTTGTATTCTTACAGTTTCAGCTGAGCGATATTTCTGTATTAAGAACCTTACAATTCTCCAATAGAGGTTATTTCTCTTAGCTACTATTATTTCTTGTTTGTTGCTTTCAAAATAGATCTACCTTATATTGCCTTATATTCTTTCAAATATCTTTTGTCACCAGTTTCTATTTATCTTTTTTTCCTTCACAGCTCTTTTCATGGTAAAAACTCTCTTACTTTCTGAGCCCACTTAACCTTCAAGTCCTACTTCAAATATCACCTCCAAGGAGAAGACTTTCTTGACTCTAAAGGAATTACTTCATGCATAATTTCTTGCCTCACTTCTGACTCTGATTTTCTACATTATCTTTTTTTTTTCTTACAAAGTATTTACCTTACAGGAATATAAGGACATCATGTCTTAGTCATTCTTTTTTATCTTATAGAGTATTTCAAGTCCACTACAGGACCTGTGTGATACATTAATACCAAGAAACTGTAGTAAGTTTAGCTGTATTAAGATACGTTTCTGCAAGGTGGCACCATTAAACTGGTTTTATCCTCAATAATCTCATAGCCAGATAAGATTCACCTGGAATTATTAGTCATAATAAAAAATGGTAACACTGGAATGTCCAAATTTGAGAATGATTAGGGAGACTATGCCATATCCACATGACATTGTTATACAGCCATTTTAAATTATGAAAGTGTAGAATAACAGAAAATTATAATGCTGTGTTCAGTCAATGAATCTTTATTACTAATAAAAGGGTTAAAATGTAGACTATAAATACATATATTATGACCAAAATTATGTCAAACATAAGGGCTATTCCCAAGGGGGAAAAATATCCCGAAATTTAAATAACTGAGTGTACATAGTAGAAAAGTGCTTTTCCTCCTCCTACCCTTTCATGCCATATCTTCTGCAATGAATATGTATTTCTTTTATTATATAAAAGCATTACACATCCTTAAAGACTTTATAAACTGTCATTTCTACTCCAATTTTCGGGGGGGGGGGGTGTTGTACTTCAGATTTTGATTCAGATTAAATATTTTTAAACATTTTTAAAAAGATTTTATTTTTAGAGAGAAGGGCAGGGAGAGAGGAAGAAAGGGAGAGAAACATCAATGTATGGTTGCCTTTTACCTGCCTCCAGCTACAGACCTGGCTGGAGACCTGGCTTGCAACCTGGTTATGTGCCCTGGCTGGGAACCAAACCAGTGACCTTTGGGTTCACAGGCCACCTTATCCATTGAGCCACCAGCCAGGTCCAGATTAAATTTTTATACTTCAGTGTTGGGTACAAAAGTTTCCCTATGTTACTTGTGCTACCTCTCACCTAAGGGTAGTTTCAAAGTTGTCTGAACTCTGCACCTGCCAGCTGAGTCAGCTTTATTCACAATGAAATAACTGCCCTATCAGTTCAAGTGTTTGAAATGGCACCAGAAAATTCTTCTGTTAGTACACCTCCACCCACATAGGCTAGGCTAAGATTCACCAACAAGGTAGAAATTATCACTTTCCACCGAAAGCAACATTTCTTCGTTTTTCTCAGCGTTTGGCAAAAAAAGAAAAAAGCCTTCAATTTCTTTGTTCCCCTTTCTCTCTCATGTTATTCTTTACCACTTCTTTCTCTCATTCTCTTTTCAAAAATAAACTTGAAGTACTTAAGCTTTTTTCAGCGTTAGGCCTAAAGTATAAGGAACAGTGCTTTATTTTTGTTTTTGAAACAAAACTGAAAGTCTTCACTGAATTTTTCTTTTGGGTACATTTTCCTATGGGAAAGCAGATCAAATCAGTCACAAGGGATTTTCTTCCCTGGGGTTCACATTACAGTACTTAGATTCTATGATTATAAAATTATTTCCTTAGAGTAATAAGTATCTTTCTTTCCAAGATATTTTCTTATTCTTTTTATTGCCACATCTGTTAACTGTTTGGGGTTGTGTCATATGCTGCTGTTCAAGTACAAAGATGATGATACAGACTTAATGCTGAAATTATTTTTCTAATATGGTCAATCTCTCAGATTTGTGATTATGATGTACCTTCTGTCCTGTCTTCTCTTCCCTTTTAAAAATGAGACCCCAGATGTGAATTTATAATCCCCTAAAGATTTGACCAGTGAACTAACAGATGGACATTAATAAATCAATGAAATCCAGAAGAATTTCACTTTTTTAAATGGGCTAAGCTATGAGTTGATAGGCTAAATGTAGGAAGGAAGAATATTTTATTGCATGGGACAAGATCAGATACTACAAATGCACTTATTTCTAAACCAAGTATACATTGCTAGCACAGACACCCCTATTCTCAAACATTGTCTTGTAAGTTTATTGAAATTATTAAAGAAATATGTTGCTGTTATTTTCTTATCCCCCTAGCTGTTCTCTTTGGACAACCATTGAAGGTTGCTGTTTAAAACAGGTGTTTATCTCCTAGAATACAGGAACAAGGGGTCAATGAGGAGGAGGAGATGTTGTCATGGAAATAGCCCTTACCTAAATTTGCCTTTCAATGGCTTTTGAGGCTTTCATGTACATTGATTCTTAATGATTTTCTAGATAGGTGACCCTATTTGTGAATACTTTTCATAATTGGAGTAACAAAAAGTGCTGAATAGAGCTTGAAATTCAGTTACTATATTTAAGACTCCCAATAATTTTCTTTGAAATAGAATTTTTGCCCCAAGCCTACTGAGGAATAGAGACAAAAGGCAAGGCTTTGAAAAACAAAAATTGTCTATCAAGACCTACCTCCACCTACCCAGAGAACAATAATAAAGAAAGATGAGGAGATGTGAAAACATATTGGATCTCATGGATTCTGTGACAGGTTCAAGACACTTCTCAGGACACAAGAGGAGACAGAAAGAGGCATTTCTAACCTATTTCCAAGGTGAAAGTCTTTCATATATATTCTAAAATGAAGTTGCTCCATTTGGAGGCAGCTAATTCAAGTGTCTCTCTAGTCAACGAAAAGGGTCTAACATATGAAGGGCTAATGAAGGCTAAGGTGTTGGCCACAGTGACAAGCCTTGTCTCTGTTGGTTCTGCCCTGTCCCCATCTGCAATGATGCCCCCAAGCCTAGGTTCTCAGTCTTGGTGGATAGTTCTTACCTAATATTGTAAGTACTTCTTTTCTCACAGCTTGCTCTGTTTCCAAGTAGTAGTGAACTTAGTTCACTGAAAAGGCAGTCACTGTGGTATTTATACGTACAGAATCTGAAACCAGACTCCCTGGGTCTAAATCCTGGGGCCACCCCTTATTGAGTGACATGGGGAAGGTGATCTAACTGTTCTGTACTTAGTTTCCTAGTCCATAAAACAAGGAAAATAACAGTAACTTTCTCAGAGGGTCATCATGAGAATGAAATGGAAATGTATATTAAGTGTTCCTAGATTTAGGAACTGTTTGCCATTGACACTTTCCAATACCTTCTCTGAGATCATTTGGAGAAGTTCACAAGCATAAACATATATATTCTGACTAATAATATAAGTAATTTTATCCTTTATAACTTTTACCTTCAATAAGCTACAGCTCTATTCAATATTTGGCTGAACTAGAGGTGAGATGATTAGAAAGTATTGTAGATAAAAATGTACTGCAGGCTGGGGAAGGCTAAAGATTTCACCCCAAACCATCTTTACCATGAACACCTAATCCTGCACATGGAGAAGTGGAAAAGGTGTGGTGGTGGCAGATGTGTGATTGCTCAGCTTGGACGCCCATTCAAGAATGTACTTGTCCTAAGGCTTCTAGGAGCCAGGTTGGCTACCAGCCTGCAGGTGTTAACTCTTGCAGGATTTTCCCCAGCTTTCCTGCCCAGGTCATCCTCCTCTGGGACTATCTATGCCCATAGACAACCATGCAAGACAGTGGCACAAGGGCTCAGTACAAGACCCCAGCGTGGCACCTAACAGTCACCCAGTGCTTCCCAGTGGAACTAGCTGAGACTGCATGTCTGTGTCAGGGTCTGATGGCTCCCTCCACCCAACCCTACTCCCTCCCTTTTTCTTTCACAAGTGTTACAGCCCTGTAAACCTTCTACACTCCCAACTCTGCCCAGCACCTGCTTTACTGAGAACAAGAGTTGCAAGCATCTTGGTCCAAATTTCATTAAACAAGTATTATAAGACCCTTAAAGCCCTGGCCTGCGAACCCAAAGGTTCAATTCCCCAGCCAGGGCACATAACCAAATTGCAAGCCAGGTCTCCAGCCAGGTCCATGGTTGGAGGCAGGTGAAAGGCAACCACACATTGATGTTTCTCTCCCTCTCTGCCTCTCTCCCTTCCTCTCTCTCTCTCTCTCTGGAAATAATAAATAAATTTTTTTTATCTGGAATTAATTAGAAATTAATAAGCAAATTTAAAATTAAAAAAAAAAGACCCTTGAGCAATCTAGCCCATGCAGAAATATCTCCCCAAAGGAATTTTTCAGCATTTTATTTTTTAAACACTTAAAATTGGCTCTAGCCCTGGCTGGTGGCTCAATGGATAAGCGCTGGCCTGAGAACCCAAAGGTCACTTGTTTGATTCCCAGCCAGGGCACACAACCAGGTTGCAAGCCAGGTATCCAGCCAGGTTCATAGCTGGAGGCAAGTGAAAAGCAACCACAGATTGATGTTTCTCCCCCTCTCTGCCTCTCCCTCTTCCCCTCTCCCTGGAAATGATGGGGAAAAAAATTTTTTTTTAATTGTTCTCATTAAGAAAGTAACTGTGCTCTTTATAAGAAATTCAAACATAACAGAAATATATAATTTTAAAAATATATCTCCTATAGTCCCAAACCCTTTAACCATAGGGGTTTACTCCTCTAAGTTTTCTTCACATGCATAGGCTAATATACATAGTTGTTATTCTTTTATAAGATAGAATGACATTGCACTCTACCGAAATTGCTTTAAAAATAAATGCTAGATATTATCACCAATGTCAATACATGTAGAAATATCTCATTTGCCCTGGCTGGTGTAGCCCAGTGGATTGAGTGCCAGCCTGCAAACCAAAGGGTTACTAGTTCAATTCCCAATTGGGGCACATGCCTGGGTTGCAGGCCCATCTGGGAGTGTACAAGAGGCAATTATGCATTGATGTTTCTCTCTCTCTCTCTTTCTCCCTTCCTTCCCCTCTCTCTAAAAATAAATCAATAAGATATTTTATATTTTTTAAATGTTTTATTTATTATTTTTAGAGAAAGGGGTAGGGAGAGAGGAAGAGAGGGTGAGAAACATCAATATATGGTTGCCTTTCACCTGCCTCTAGCTACGGACCTGGCCAGAGACCTGGCTTGCAACCTGGTTATGTGCCCTGGCTAGGGAATTGAACCAGCAACATTTAGGTTTGCAGGCCAGTGCCTTATCCATTGTGCTACCAGCCAGGGATCAATAAAATATTTTTTAAAAATAAAATAAAATCTAGTAGTAGCCTTTAGTTTTAAAAAAGAGGAAAAAAGGAAAGAAATATCTCATTTGATTATCAGCTACATGAAATTCCATTATATGACTATTCCATAATTTATTTAAACATTTGCACATAAATGTCCATATGTATTACATCAGGTTTTTCATGAGCAAGACAGAGCTTTCATGCTGTTTACCTTGAGTTTACCTATTGAAATATTTGTAAAAGCATATATTTGAGCTTCATTTTAAGTTATTTTTATCATCTATTTGGATATTTGGGGGAAGGGTACAAAATGGAATTCCAGGGACTAAACTCAGTTATAATTTTGACCATGAGGTAGTAAGGGTTTGTGAATCGATTTCTGCTGAATGGGGTTTTACCCATAGTCTTAAGGAGCTCCTACCTCTCCTTTCAGCCTCTTTGCATCACCTGCATTGTGACTTTAAGCACAGGCTAGCTAAGAGCTGGTGGGTGGGGGCAGGTGCTAACTTGTAGGCTGGATCTAGTCAGCAGCCACGTCAAAGTCTCCTTCCTTTTAGATGTCTAGGCCACTGTGCTTACAAAGGCCTCCTAGGAACACTAACAATGTGCGGGCAGTAAGAGTCCAGTTTCTGTCGTGTATTTGAACATACTGCATAGCCTAGCCTCTTTTTGTAGAAAAGCAAGCTTTTCTTGCTTTTAAGAATATCTATTGTTCAGAAGCTATCTTTTGCCAAACTATTAAAAAGAAAACAATGACAAAGGGTAAGGACATTTGAGCTACAAAGCCCAATTGATGTTTGCATCACTGCCAGTTGAGTTTGTTTGGCCAGTGAATCAAATGATTTTGCCAAGGTGAATTCACCCCATCAGACAATCCCCTGGTCTTAGAGACAGCTTAAGAACCTCTATGCAATTTCTGCTAGTGCTATCCTCGCAAAAGTGCCCTTGTCTTACAAATGTTCTGTGCATTTGTTAAAGGACCCAGGTAACCTCTGGGATACAGCAGAAGAGGTTTCTCAGGTGAGCACAGGTGATAAAAAAACAAATCATGTTATGTGAATACCACTAAATGAAGATTGGGAGGTTGATAGAACACATCACAAATAGATCCATTTTCTTTAAATAGCTCTTTGAAAATAATGAGAAGCATTTTAAAATCCTCTGTAAAAAAACAAAGTAAACCAGTATTTTTTCTTTTAATTTTTCTTTTCTACTTGGCTTTCTGAATTTTTTCATGAGGTCAAACAGTGAAGATATAGACAAGGTGAAAAACTACACCTAAGTACCAGTTCTCAGACTTTAATGTGCTAAGACCCCCCCCAAGGAGCTTACCAAAATGGCAAATGCTTTGATCCATTTGCCAGAATTTTGATTCAGTACACCTAGGGCTCAGTAGCCTGCATTTCAATAACCCCAGGTTATTTCCATACATGGGAATGGGGAGATCACTCCTCGAATTGGCTTAGTACAGTGCTCAGCCTGCAAGACTTCTTTTTCCATTCCAAGTCTGTTGGTGAGTTTCAACACAGCTTTGGGCAAAGTCACATTTATCACGTCCCAATTTCACTCTATAAAGTGGGGTTGGTCACATTTGCCACCTACCTCATTATCATCACATGTGGATGCATGAGATAATGCCTGTGAAGTAGTTTGAATTCCTCAGTAGAAAGGCTCTACATTTCAAGTATGATCAAGTAATTATTTCCAGTATTACAGCAACAGTTTGTTTTTAAGGGGCCCACCAACAGCAGTGCCATTGCTGGGAAAATGTGTTAGTAAAACTACTACACTACAGGTTCAATCGAACTACATAAATTGTGCACTGAATGGGGAATGAATGGGTTGCTGCCTCAACTTTGACTTAAAAACTCAGTGACATAATAGTCAGTGCCACTTTTTAAGTACAGATTAGTCTATGACATTCCATGGTGAACCTATCGGTGTTATATCAGAGAAACAGAAGCAGAAGACTTATCTACTATATATCTATATATACAAATGCATATTTATACAGATATGTATACTTACATATGTATTTGTATATGTATTTTTATGTCTACAACTTCTATATATACATACATTAGTGTTTGAATATAACTAGGTGCTATAGTCTTGTCAAACTGACACAAACTAATCATCATACATACAGCTTCATGGTATTTTTCAGTAATTGCCAGTTAGGTGATTTATTGGGATAGAAACAAAGGTCTAGCCAGAGAGCAATTGCACTGGTGAAGTAAAAACTTACCTGCAATTTCTTTTTTTAACTACTGTGTAACTTAATTTAAAAAAAAAGACTAATAATTAAATTTTTCATTGGCCTGAAAAGATCATGACTATTTTCTAGATTGTGACATGAATTCTCTTTGTAAAGTCTTAAAATTTTATCAAGAAAGGCAAAAAGCACTGAACCTAGAGTAAATGCCTGTTGTTTTCACTTACTTTGTTGTTTTTTTTATTATTAAAACTACAATAATATAGTAAGTACTATAGTTGACATACACTATATTAGTTCCAGATATACAACATAGTGATTTGACATTCATATTCCTTATGATGTGATTACAAGGGTGGTTGGTAATCATCTGTCACTGCACAGAGTTATGATATTATAGATGGCCAATTGATATATGAAAATATATTTGTCATCACCTAACCATCAGGAAAATGCAAATCAAAACCACAAAGAGCTATCATTTCACACCTGTCATTATGGCTATTATCAAAAAGACAACAAACAAGAGTTGGTGAATATGTGGAGAAAAGGAAACCCAGTGAACTGGTACAGCCACTGTGGAAAACAGTATGTTGATTCCTCAAGAATTTAAAATAGAACTACCATATGATAAAACAATTTCACTTCTGGTATTTATCCAAAGAAAACAAAACCATGAATTCAAAAAGATGTGTTTTTGATTCCTTCTTCGGGTGCCAGACTCTAGATTTACCTTTGGAATAATCTCTTCCCTATCTGTAGTCTACCTTCCCTTCCAGGAGAGTGCTGTCAGTCAGAAAATTGCATCCCACTACTCACAGTGATGAGTTCAGAAATGGGACTCAGTCTTGTCCTAGTACCAGAAGCAAAGGGATGCTCTCCTTTTGCTGTGGTTATAAAAGCTGATAGAAAACAATCCTGGAATTGTTAGTTGCCACAACAATAGGAGAACATACCTGAGAAAGCAGAGCTGAGAAAGAGAGAGATAGAATCTGAAACCAATGTTTGAATAACTGAATACAGACATTCCTGAAGCCAGTAGGATATGGGATGGCTAACCCAGTAATTCCCTCTTCATGCTTAAGACATTTTGAGTTAAGCACCTGTAACTTGTCACTAAATGTTTCTGACTATACTACATGCAAGTTCCCCCACTTCACATTTTGGGTGGTGTTTGCAATAAGCTTGCTTTGCAGAGAATCAAAGAGAGAGGCCGTGCTTCCACTCCCCACCCTCAGACTCACTGCTGGAGCCAACTTTCTGATGTTCCCAGAAGGCAGCTCCTTGTGTGGCAGCCAAGGTCATCACAGGCTAGTCTGCTGAGCAGTCCGGACCATCCTCCCAAGAAGCTGGCATCTTCTGATGGGACTCAAAGGCAGATGGGGCCCTTGAGCTATTGAACAATAACTGCCACATCTCAGGTCAACCTCTGTTTACTTCTGGTCAGCACCAGCTCCCCCTAAAGTGAGGTTAGAAGAGAGGGAATGAAGAAGGGAGAGAGGAAGGGAGGGGAAGAAAGATAAGAGAGAAAACAAACTTTTATTAAGTTCCTACTAAGTGCAGGGCACCATGCTGAATAAATTATCTCACTGGAATTATTCCCTGTTCTATAAAGTTCTATGAAACAGTTCTGTGAAGTGCTTATTACCATCTTCATTTCTATCCATGAGAAAATTGATCCATAAAGATTACTTGACTTTCCCAAGGTCACATACTTACATGCTCAGTGGAAGAGCTGAAATTTAGACCTAATTTCAACGTCCATGTCTGTGTGTTCTTTTCTTTGAAAACATTCTTATAAGGAGCCCCATAAGAAGAGTGGTCCACCTATTCATTCTCTCCTTCCCAGTTCCATGGAAGCCCCTGCAGCCTCCCCTTGGAAATGTGGGACTTTTGAGAGAATAATTTGAAAGCACAGACAGCTTTAGCAGAAAAATCTCTGGACTCATTAGGACTCAGTTCAGATAATAGCTTTTTCTGTGATAGAGGGGATAAGGAGGACAGAATACACTAAAAAATAAAATACTGTAAAATAGCACACATGTCCCTTGAAGTTTCAGTAGCCACATAAAGCCAGATGCAGCTTAGGTGCTTAATAAATATTTTTTAAGCCCTAGATGGTGGCTTAGTGGATAAGGTGCTGGCCTGTGAACCCAAAGGTCACTGGTTTGATTCCCAGCCAGGGCATATAGCCAGGTCTCCAGCCAGGTCTATAGCCTGGAGGCAGGTGAAAGGCAACCATACATTGATGTCTTTCTCTCCTTCTCTGCCTCTCTCCCTTCCCTGAAAGGAGAAAGTGTTTATGCTGCCTTAAAAGACATAATGGGCCCTGGCTGGTGGCGCAGTGGATAAGGTGCCAGCCTGCGAACCCAAAGGTCGCTGGTTCGATTCTCCAGCCAGGGCACATAACCAGGTTACAAGCCAGGTCTCCAGCCAGGTCTGTGGCTGGAGACAGGTGAAAGACAACCATACATAGATGTCTCTTCCTCTCTGTTTCTCTCCCTTTCCCTCCCTCTAAAAATAAATAAATAAAATCTTGAAAAAAAAAAAAAAAAAAAAGACATAATGAACTCTGACTGGTGGCACAGTGGATAAGGTGCCAGTCTGTGAACCCAAAGGTCACTGGTTCCATTCCTAAACATGGCACATAACCAGGTTGGGAGCCAGGTCTTGAGCCATGTCCATAGCTGGAGGCAGGTAAAAGGCAACCACACATTGATGTCTTGCTCCCTCCCTCTCTGCCTCTCTCCCTTCCCCTCTCTCTAAAAATAATAAATAAAATCTTAAAAAAAAAAAAAAAAAGATATAATGAAGCACATGCTTGTCAATTATTTCTCCCCAAGCAGTACTTTATTAAAATTCTCATACACCAAATAGTGCACAACCAAACCAGTAAAAAGTAAAAGTTGTCCAAGTAAGGAAAGAATCTCACAGTATATTGTCATTATTCAAAATTGAGAAATAATTTTGCAAGTGCAATTTCAGCTTCTAAGCAGGAGTTGTTTAAGAGCCAAGTCACAAGAGATACCATCACATTCAAGAGGAGGATGTGGCTACTTTTAGCCCAGAGGGGCCATTGATAATATCCCTTACCATCAGCACAAGTAATTACACATCCTTCGTTGTAATGTCATCTCATTTCGTTCTACCATTTCTTGTTCCTAACATGTTCATGAACTTTACTTCCATTCACTCTTAGAAGCTTCCTTAGTTTCTAGACTAGATACACTTAGCAGAGCTAGCTGGTCTAGAAGGGAGACCTGTTTATTTTCAAAAAACAAAGTGAACTTTGTCCCAGAGCTTCCACCTTGCCCCTATCACCCTCACTATCTTCACCCACTAAAACCTCTTTTTCCGGAGAAAAGGAAATGGAATCAGGTTTGCCAGCATCACCCAGATCCTCAGGTAAGGCAAGAGATAGGTCCCAATGTGGGATGGAATGCAGCAAAGTATCTGGCAAAAGGCAGATGGCAAAGTCTTTTCTTGGTCAATCACATTGAGAAGGAGTAAACCACACAAAGAACCCGGAGAAGGTGTCCAAATAGACTGAACACTCCCACCATGATTCAAACAGTATTTTTCCAGTCTGGTCTGCTAACTGCAGAACAATTGAATCATTAATCAGGCTTTGTTTCTCTCCAACTCAAACTGCATGAGGTCCCTTGGGACCTTATTATAGGATGGCTCAAGTATAATTAGGTTTAATTGCAAGTGGTATAAAACCCAAGTTAGCAATAGCTTCAATTAACTAAAAACACATTTTTCTTATCTAAAGCAAAGCAGCCCAGGATGCATCTTGCTCTCCATGAAGACAAGGATCAGGCCCACTCGTTTTGCTCCATCATGAGCCAACTCATGGTTCAATATGTCTGCTGACTTTCTAATCATTACTTAAATCTTAGTCAACAGGAAAGAGATAAGCTCGAAGAAGGAAGAAAAATTACACATTAGCATTTTCACAAAGAAATTTCCTGGATTCGACCCATGTCCTCTACCTAATCTTGTTTAGTCACCAGATAGTGTAATGAATATCTTGTACCATGGACCCTACACACAAACACACACAAAATGACAGTCTAGATCATCCTGGAGCCCAGAGCAGGCAAAGAGGGTGAATGCCATCTCTAACTGAGAGTGCCACCTTAGCCAAACTTCCTCCCTCTGGTGCCAGTCGTCTCACAATCAATGACTACCAGCCTTCTAGACACTGTATTAAAGTCAGCATTCTTTCTCAGAATAGACTTGCATCTCAACATTGAGTTTGGATCATTAAAGAAACATTATCTGAATACTTTTGTGAAACTATCACTTTATCTTTCTAAAATTAAATATTAGTATTTTCATATTACTACTTGTGCTCTTAAAATATGACCCTTATTATTTAGAAACCAGGACAGGAACCCAATATGCTTAGATCACAAATACTTGAGACTGACCTAAGCCTTCAGACTCAGAGCTTCCATAGAAATCCTAATGGCTTTGACTCCCCATCTCCTTCCTGAATCTGCCAGTCTGGAAGAGGATGATGGGCCCAGCATTCTCTGTCCCTGTCTGTCACTTTTGAATAAAAAATAAAGAACCCTATGTGGACACTCAGTGTGAGATATTTCTTCAGCAGATGAGTATTGTTTAAAATGTGGTACAACAATTGGGAGGACAGGCTTTATAGACAAACAGCCTAGACTCACAGCTCAGGTCTACCAGTTATAGAGTGTGATGAGGGACGAATTACTCTCTGCATCAGGTGAGTAGGATTAAACATGAGGCATCATTACCTGTCATATTTCACAGGTAGTTTCCGAGAAGAAATGATTCCACAAGGGTGAAATGATTCCATAAGGGTAAAATGATTAGTAACAGGTAATGGATAGTGATGTGTTTAGTAAATGTTACCCATCGTTGTTAGCTTACATACTAGAGGCTGTTTCTGTATGAAAAAGTAAGGTAGATAATATTTTTGCACTTTTAAAGATAAGTAAAAGAGTTCATGTAGAGAGGTAAAATGCAAGAGAGAAGGGAAGAGGGAGGAAGGGAGGCAGGAGGGCAAGCAGAGCATATAGCAGATGGCCCTAAGCATGTACTTGAGGACCCTCAGCCATCACTGAAAACAAGGAGACAAGCCCCTCCTTGAATTGTTATGTATTTCTGATTCCTCAGGGAAGCCATTCTCTGCAACTAATGGCTGTGTACACCCAGGCAGGGAGCAGGTGTTAATCTACACAGACTAGTTAATAGCCATTAATAGCACTTAAAAATCCAATAAATTGATAAGAATGCTTTAACCACTCACATCAGAACCAGAATTCTGTGGGAGGCCTCTCTTGTGTGGTAGCAAGCATCATTATCATAGATAGGCAAGGCTTCCTATCTAATAACTATTCCACAAACATATCTGTCCAATCCTCTGGGCTAGGCACTGTGCCAGCAATGGAGATAAAAAGATCAATGAGGTATGGTCACTGGCCCCAGAAGCCTATGGTATGGAAGGCAACACTATTTACAACTGACCACAGTAGAATATAACAACTATGTGAGGAAAATGAGCTAAGTTCCATGGGTTAGTGTGATTAACAGGCTATATTCTGCTTGAAATGGGATCTTTAAACACCAAATATTGTTCAAGTGCAAAGAAAAATCACCAACAAAACAGCAGTGAAGGCACAAAATAAGTGAATACAACTAACTACAAAGGCACATGCTTCCTTTCAAATAAACTTGTAAAAATTTTGGGGGACATAGCAGACCAAAGTGCTACACAGTTCATGACCTTTCCTCGGTCTAGCTCAACTATATTTTAAACATTGTACAGTAAATTCAAAAATAAAAATTTTGAATTTCCTTGAGTGCCTAAAGTAAAAAAGAAATTAAAATAAACAAAGATAATGGCATAGCTGCTAAAGAAGTAAATTATGGGTATCAGAGAAGATCTAAGATTTTAAGAAGATAAAATACATGGCCTTGAGGCAGACCCTGTTTGTTTTGTGAAGAGGGAGTCTAGAAAAAACTATTATTTCCAATGGCATTGGATGGAAAAACTAAAATGACATGTCTGTCTTAACAGGGTATCTCAGTTGGTTACAATTGTCCAGATACACCAATGCTGCTGGTTCCTTCTCTGGTCAGGGAGCATACAAGAATCAACCATATATGCACAAATAAGTAGAACAATAAAAATCAATGTGACATTAGAACTCTGTCAAGAGATGATGGCATAGGTAAATACAGCTCGCCTCCTCACACAACCACATCAAAATTACAACTAAGCCTTGGCTGGTGGCTCAGTGGATAGGCACTGGCCTGTGAACCCAAAGATTGCTGGTTTGATTCCCAGTCAGGTCTCCAGGTTTGTAGCTGGAGGCAGGTGAAAGGCAATCATACATTGATGCTTCTCTCCATTTCTTCCTCCCTCCCTGCCTTTCTCTCTAAAAATAATGAATACCATCTTTTTTTTTATTATTACAACTAAATTATAGAACAAACATTACTCAGAACCATCAGAAATTGAGTTGAATGAAAGTCTGAAAACTACAGAATTAGAGAAACCACATCCATCCGGACTGGTAGGAGGAACAAAGATATGGAGTGGGCTGGTCCCACATCCATGTGTGGGTGCATAAAAATTCAGGAAGGGTATCTTAGAATGAAGAGTCCCAGCCCCACACTAGGCCCCCTAGCCCAGGGTTCCAGTGCCAGGAAGATCAGTCCCCTTAACTTCTAGCTTCATCAGTGGAAGAAACTATTGGAGTCCCTCGCAGTTCCTCTTAAATAACCCACACGTGGACTCACCTATTCAGACTTTCTCCCTCTGAGCTCCTGTACTTGGATTGCAGCTTGAAAAGTACCAGTGGTACACAGGGAGAAACTGAAATGCCTGGCATTAAGGTGAGCAGAGGCCATTGTCCCTGAGCCGGGAAGTTGGTGTCATATCTGAAACTCCATCAACCTGGCTAAACTGTTTGACCCACGTTGGAGATCCCCAGAGACTCTGCCTCTCCCAATGTATCAGCCCACCCAAGCTGCTTTTTCATATAAATGGCTGGTCTTGACTCCTGCTTCACTACTTCTTAAATACTCTCAAAGAAGCAACAGCCAGCTTCAGTGAGCACCCAGCCCTTATACGTCTTATTAAGTGGCCCCAGGCCTGACACTAGCAGCCTAGATTCACAGCTTGGTTTTGCCTGGGACTCTCCAAGCTCAGCACAGGTAGCAGCATCTCAGATTTCTTTACGGCTTAGGCTGGATGTCTCTAGGCAAAACACAGGTGGGAGCTGACCTTGGTCTGCACCACCCAGGAAACCCTAGAGCCTGTGCACCGTGGACAGCTACAGACCACACTGGAGCACCATTCTACCTCTTCGTAACTCATCCTACACGGAGGAAGTTGGTGGTCAGTAGTCATAGCCAATCCTGGCAGCTAACTGGCTTGGAAAAATCCCTCCCATTGACCTGCCAATAGCAATCAAGGCTCAACTACAAGAGGAGGGTGTACTCAGCCCAAAGGAAGGGTACACCTCAAGTACCCAGCTTGGGTAATAGGGGAGGCTGTGCTTCTGGACCATGCTACCAAGACAGGGAGTCATAGCAGCTCTATTTAATACACAGAAACAAACATAGGGAGGCTGACAAAATAAAGAAGTAAAGAAACATGGCCCAAATGGAAAAAATAGATCAAAACTCCAGAAAAAGCTAAGTGAAATGGAGATAAGCAATCTAACAGATGAAGAGTTCAAAACACTGGTTATAAGAATGCTCAAGGAACTTAGTAAGGACCTCAACAGCATAAAAAAGACCCAGTCAGAAATTAGGGATTTACTAATTGAAATAAAGAACAATTCACAGGGAAACAACAATAAAGTGGACGAAACCAAGAGTCAAATCAATGGATTTGGAACATAAGGAAGCAATAAAACAACCAATCAGAACAACAAGAAGTAAAAAGAATCCAAAAGAAAAAGAAAAACAAGGACAGTGTTAGCAGCCTCTGGGACAATTTCAAGCATTCCAATATCTGCATCATAGGCTGCCAGCGGAGAAGAGAAAGAGCAAGAAATTGGACATCGATTTGAAAAAATAATGAAAGAAAAATTCCCTAATATGGTGAAGGAAATACACATGCCAAATACAGAAAGCACAGAGTCCGAAGCAGGTGAATGCAAATACCCCCACTCCAAGGCACACTATAATTAAAATGCCTAAGGGTAAAGATAAAGTGAGAATATTAAAAACAGCAAGAGAAAAGAAGTTAGTTATCTACAGGGGAATTTCCATAAGACTGTCGGGTGATTTTTCAAAAGAAGGCTAGAGGGGATTGGCAAGAAATATTCAGTCATGAGTTGCACAGACCTACAGCCATGATTGCTCTACGCAGCAAAGATATCATTTAGAATTGAAGGGCAGATAAAGAGCTTTCCATGTAAGTAAAAAAATTAAAGGAGTTCATCATCACCTAAACAATATTATATGAAATGTTAAGGGGACTTATTTAAGAAAATTAAAAGATCAAAACTATGAACAAAGTGGCAATAAATACATATCTATCAACAATTGAACCAAAAAAACAAGCTAAGCAAACAAGAAAACAGAGTTAGATTCATGGATACAGAGAGGGTTTTGATGGCTGCCAGATGGGAGAGAGGTGTAGGGGGATGAGTGAAGATGTGAAGGCATTAAGAAATACAAATAAGTAGTAACAGAATAGCCATGGGGATGTAAAGTATAGTAAAGGAAATGGAGTAGCCAAAGAATGTATACACATGACCTATGGACATGAACAATGGTGAGGATTGCCTGAGATGGGGGGGGGGGGGGGGGGGGGGGGGGGGGGGGGGGGGGGGGGGGGGGGGGGGGGGGGTACGGGGTGCTGGGTGGAAAGGTATAAAGGGGGGAAAATTGGACAACTGTAATAGCATAATCAATAAAATATAATTTAAAAAGCAAAAAAAAAATGTTTCTCTCTCAAAAATAAATATTTTTAAATTTAAAAAATTTTAATTTTTAATAAAATTAAAAAACTATATATCTGTGCCATGTGTGAATTAGAGGCCCCTAGTATACCCTTACTTACTGCCACAATGCCAACCACAGAAAAATAGGTCTATGTAAGTAAAATCCACTGGACAACTGGTAGAACCAAGCAAAACCATGCTAGAGGGACACTTCCATATTCCAGGGATCAAAGATTCCACAAGAGACAATACAGTCCCACTCAAGATGAGCTCACAACCAAAAATTAAAAGTCATAATAGGAAACTATCTCCTGGGGGCAGACCCAAAAGATGCAACAAAATAATAAACAGAATATCTGAAGAGACCTTTTAAAACCCAATAAAATAATACAAAAAAAAACTGGACATGCATGCCAACTTCACATAGCTAAATACATAAACATTTCATCTATCCTCAAGTAGGAAGGCCTTCATCCAAAGACAACTCTCCCACTGGTGTTTGAATTTTGACCTTTAGTAAATCATTCCTTTATATAAAATATTTTCTTCTTTCAGCTGTTCTTTTAAAACACGTAAATACTCTGGGGAGAATTACTATGTTAGCCTCCCTCAAATTTCAATGTTTATTGGATTAGTCTGTGGAACTCTTTCAAAATGAGCTCCACCCAGTGGATTTAGCATGGGGCCCGAGATTCTGTACATTTAACTAATGTCCCAACTGATTTCCCTAGTGGCTCAGGAGGGGAGTACAGTGAGGAGAGCTTTGAACTGTTGACCAAGTACTCTACTGCAGAAAGTGTTGAAGAGGCTGGGAATCACCATGGTTTGGGAATATTTAGTTAAGAACGCTGTTATTTTGGATTAGAATAACTTCATGTGGAACTATATTAGTCCATGGATACTCTTCTCTTATACAGCTATACCTTTTAAATCATGTTGACTTCTTATCTTTTATTTAAAGTCAGATTTTCCACACTGTATGGCTAGTGGTAGTAGAAATCAAAAAGAAAGGCGTAAGAAAGAAAGGGAGAGTTGCTAAGACAAAAATTAAGAAGTCATAACAAGGAAGAATATTATCTTCATTAGATCTCCCTCAAATACACTGTGGGGTGTCAGAGACATTTACCGCTTGCCAAATATCCATGTGCCCTTCCACTTTTCCAAACCTCCTTGTAACAGGTGTGGCCATGTGGCTAGTTTTGGCAGTGAGCGGAAGTAGCATATGTCATTTACAGAACACTTAAGAGCTGTGTGCCACTGTCTGGCATTCCACTCCTTCCCACAAGCAAGAGGGTCAATTGCCCAGGATTGTCACTTGACCCCAGTCAGGTTTGTGTGAGCCATAAATAAAGCTTTGTGGTTGTAAGTGGCTGAAATTGGGGAGAAGGGGTGTTTGTTCCCACAGCATAGGCTGGCTTAATACACTAACCTATAAGAAAAGGAAATAGGTAAAATCTTACTCTAAGAAATGGCCTTCCATGCCTAATCTAGTGATTACAGAAAGCAGTTTGGGTCTGGCATTCTCTTTAGCCATTTATTTTCAATGACTACTTTCAACATCTTTAAATTGCTAAAGATGAATAAAGAGCCCAATAAACTCCAGGATACTACTTACTCACTTTCTTTTCCTACTATCTAATTCTTTAGGCAGAGTTCCATGAAGCTATGATAAGTGTGTGTGTGTGTGTGTGTGTGTGTGTGTGTGTTTTAAGTGTATCATAATGGTCTTTTTAAGAAGCAAAAAACCCTTATGTTTCTGAACCATGCCTGGGAAGAATAATACAGGCACTTACTGACAGTGTGCACATTTTACTAACCTTTAGAATTAGTTTCCTCTTTGTGTAAAGAGAATAACAAAACCAAGCAGATGTTCCGGCCACTCCACAGCTGCACAATTTACAATGTGACACCAAATTTATGAAATCAGCTGGGGGACCCCATGGCATCCTAAGGTTTCAGGGAGGGAAATTCATTGGTTTGAGTCAATCCAGGTTCCATGTTGTCAAATGCTCCACAATGGGAAATTGCTGTGAGGTTCCCGAAGGACAGCTGTGGAAGCTAGGGGAGGGCAAAGAATGACCGTAAAGTAAAGTGCTCCCTTCTTTGACAGGCCAATGGGAGAGTCAGGGGGAAGAGGAGGAAGCATGAAGAGGAATCCCAAGAAGGAAGGGGAAGAAAAACATTTTTCAAACTGATAGTTCCCTCTCAGTTTGCTTCGCAACTCCCACCCAGCATAGGGAGGATTCAGGAACCATTTCCACCACCGGGAGAGAACACCTGCCCTGGATCCGTGCAGAGCCTGCACCACTCCTTCCGCAGGCTTCCTACTCTTACTGTGCTCACAATAAAAAATGGGGTCTCTGTGGGCTGAAAGGAGGTCTGGTTTGGAGATTAGGGAACTAAAGAGAACCAAATAAAGTTTGACAACATCAAGGTTGAGAAGCCTACCCTGAGGCAATACACTAATTTGTAATGAATTTTCACTGCAGAAATAGTAGGCACCATCTTAGCAATCTATTGTTTCTGCTGCTAAGTGGAGTGCATGATAACTGCATTTTAAAAGATTTCTTTGAACTTCTCTCTTGCTTTTTAAAAGTGGTACAAAATCATTAGCCATGAAGTTTACCAGCCACCTGCATGATAAAAACAAAAACAAAACTCATGTGTCCCAGGGGCATTGCAACATTTGTTGAGGAACTGAATTGAATGGTCAAGAGGAGAAGGTAATAAAGGGGCACAATGGAAAATGCACTTTAGAGATGTTGAGTTTGAGATGTTAATTAAAACATTGTATACTGGACTGACACACTTGACTACTTTAAAATTTTAAATTCTGTGTCACAAGGACACCATAAATAAAATTGAAAGACAAGCAACACATTGGAGGTAAGTATATGCAATGTCCCAAATAAAAGATTATTATCCAAAATTGGATATCCTACGCAAAAATATGTTTACTGATACTTT
>PVIW01002436.1:133811-154774 GCA_004026585.1 Noctilio leporinus
AAGTTTCTGTTCAGCTAAAGAAAATATCAGCAAAATTCAAAGGGAACCAACTGTATGGGAAAACATAATTGCCAATGATACCTCAGACAAGGGTCTGATCTCCAAAATATACAAAGAACTAATGTGACTCAACACCAGGGAGACAGACAGCCCAATTAAAAAATGGGCAAAGGACCTGAACAGACAACTCACTGAGGAAAAGATACAAAGGGCCCAGAGGCATATGAAAGAATGCTCAACATCGCTAGTCATCAGAGAGATGCAAATTAAAACTGCATTAAGATACCACCTCACACTTGTCAGAATGGCAATCATCAACAAATCAACAGACAACAAGTGTTGGCAAGGATGCGGGGCAAAGGGAATCCTCATACACTGTTGGTGGGAATGTAGGCTGGTGCAGCCACTGTGGAAAACAGTATGGGGTTTCCTAAAAAACTAAAAATGGAACTGCCTTTTAATCCAGCAATTCCACTACTTGGACTATACCCAAAGAATCCTGAAACACCAATTCATAAGAACCTATGCACACCTATGTTCCTGGCGGCACTATTTACAATAGCCAAGTGCTGGAAACAGC
The DNA here is from genome assembly GCA_004026585.1 of Noctilio leporinus. Taxonomy (NCBI): domain Eukaryota; kingdom Metazoa; phylum Chordata; class Mammalia; order Chiroptera; family Noctilionidae; genus Noctilio; species Noctilio leporinus. The sequence continues at coordinate 134,392 of PVIW01002436.1, forward strand.
CTAAGTGCCCATCAGTGGATGACTGGATCAAAAAACTTTGGTACATTTACACAATGGAATTCTATATAGCAGAAAGAAAGAAGGAACTTGTACCCTTTGCAACAACATGGATGGAACTGGAGAGTATTATGCTAAGTGAAATAAGCCAGTCAGTGAAGGACAAATATCATATGATCTCACCCATTACGGGACAATAATGAGCAAAACTAACAACAAGCAAAACAGAACCAAGTATATGAATACAAGGAATAGGCCTTCAGTGGTCAGGGGGAATAGGGTTGGGGGGAGGGGGGAGGCAGAGGCAAAGAAGGGGAGCAGCTTAGACAAGAACCTAGTATAAAGGAACCATGGACATGGACAAGAGGTGGGATTGACTTTGAGGGGAATGGGTGGGTGGGGAGGGGGACAGAGGGGAGCAAAAAGGGGATGGATGTAATACAACAACAATAAAATTTTAAAAAAATAAAAAGATTATTATCCAAAATAGATAAATTTCCTAAAAACACATGAGGTCCCTCTCTCAATAGTTAAATGACCAAAGGCTATGATCAGGTGGTGAAATATCAACTAGAAAATATTGACTTCCTAATAATAAAAGAAATTGCATGTGAACAACTAGATATCGATTGTTGCTGATCAGCTTGTCAAAAAAACATTTCAACGATTTCAAATGTTGAAAATACTATAAAGAAACAAGCATTCTCATTCAATATGGAAGAAGTATATTTTTTATTAATTTATTGTTGTATGACAATTGTTTCATTTTTCCTCCATTGCTCTCCCCTGCCCCATCCTCCTGAAAGAAGTATATGTTACAAGCTTTTGTGTATAGAGGGAAGCAACTTGGCAAGTTACCCCAATTTTTAATGTGTCTACACTCTCAGCATATTTACTGCTACCAACCTATCTTAGAAAAAAATACACAAATGCTCAAACAGCATAAATAAGGAGTTCTTGGCTGCTTTGTTTGTCAGAGTGAAAACTGAAAACAATACAAATATCAGTGAATAGGTGAGTGGTTATGTATATTATTGTATACCCATATAAAGAAATATTATACTGTTATTTTTTTTAAAGAATGTAGATTTTTATATTCTGTTGTGGGAAGATCTACAAGCAAGTCAAGTGGTAAATTATAAAACATGTGAAGCCATTAAATTACCTGGGACAGAGACTAGAAAAACAGCCACCAAACTGTTATCATTGGTTTCCTTTGGGAGGGATGATGGTTACTGGAAATGTGAAGGGGGTGTTTTTAGATTTTACTTCAACCATTTCTCTATATTTTTTACTACAGGAATTTTAGGAGAATGGAAATTGATGTACTATAAAGCAAGAGAATCTATTTGATTTTGTTGCTTAGAGACACAAAACAGTGCAACTGGTAAGATCAGAGACTCTAGAATCCTGTCAGTTTTTCAAACCCTATCCAGCCAGCTCTACTTAATATTGTATAAATCTTGGGCAAGGTTCTTAATCCCTTGGACTTCTGTGTCCTCATCTTTAAAGTGAAATTGGTATTAGATTCCACATGTAAGCAATATCATACAAATACTGACATAGCTTACAAATACTGTGTGATATCACTTATATGTAAGCAGACTTTTGTAAAAACAGAGACTAGAATGATGATTACCAGGGACTGGGGTAGGGAAACTGGGGAGGTGTTGGTTAAGAGTACAAACTTGCAACTGGTGAAAACATAAGTCCTGGAGCTCTACTGCACAGAATGATTGTAGATGACAATATGTATTATAAACTTCTACACAGTTGCTAAGAGGCTAGATCTTAATTTTTGCCAACACAAAAAAGAGATGTTAGTTAATGCCACAGTGGTAACAATATTGCAATATATAAGTGTATCAAATTAACACAGTATACTTTTAACTTACACAATGTTATATGTCTATTATATCTCAGTAAAAACAAATTTTATAAGTAAATACGGTGGGATTGGTACTGCTCCATATGAGTTAATATTAAGAATCTTGCTTTGAGTGACAGAATATTAGGTAATATTTCCTTTGCTTAGGGTCCAGTTACACTAATTAGTTTAGCAATAAATAATATTTACATATTATTACACATTTTTATTGTCAATATTTAGAATAAACATAAATATGGAACAATTTTAAAATAAAAAAATAAATGTTATTAACATTGATACTATAAAAGTAGTGGTTATTAAAGTTTTAAAGATAAGCCCTGGCTGATGGCACAGTGGATAAGGCACCAGCCTGCAAACCCAAAGGTTGCTGGTTCAATTCCCAGCCAGGGCACATAACCAGGTTGCAAGCCAGGTGTCCAGCCAAGTCCATAGCTGGAGGCAGATAAAAGGCAACCATACATTGATGTCTCTCTCTCCCTCTCTGCCTCTCTCTCTTTCCCTCTCTCTGAAAATAATAAATAAAATAAAGTTCTAAAGATAACCAAAAGAAGAATTACAAAGAATAACTAATTTAAAAAATGGAAAGAGAGGACTTAACACACATTGATTTAAGTTGATCTGGCTAAAACATTTCTTAATGGCTACTATTAAATCTTACCTAAAGTTGATAAGTCAAAAAATTAAAGTATATGTGTTTTATTAAAAGTATGGAGCTGGACATTAGAAACACTAAAAAAATAAATGATTTAAGTTATTTTCTTCAAAAAAAAAAAAGCATCAGTCAGGCCTTTATTTTGTAATTGATATCTGATTATAGAATTTGTTTTCATGATACTGGAAAGATAAAAGGTTCTTGCTATAGTTGAAGCATAATGTATGTGTTGTGTTTGTGACTGTGCACAAATTCATTAGATGGAGAGTTACACCTATAAAACTTGATAAAAATTGTCACTGGGAAAGGAACGTATGGCTGAGGGATAGGAATAAGAGAAGTATCTTTTGCTGAATTAAGTATTTTTTTAATTTTAGGGCAAAATGTGAAGGTGACCTACCCTCCAAAAAATAGTTCTGTAAAGCCTCTCTGCCTTCTCACAACATAGCCCTATTTATAAGGGTAGTTTCCTAAACTCCCAAATGAAAGTATTACCAGGGCTTATACCACTGTTTCAAGTTCCTGTGCTCATAACCTCTGTTCCTCCTCCATCAGCCCCACCTGAACTCGCACCCCCGGCTACCTCTGGAATTCCAAGAACTTGTTCACCGCCTTACAGAGGGCTACAAACTCACATTTGGACTGTTAAATTTTGTAAAATGTTACCAAACAGTAAAAATAACTCTCTTCCATGTGCTGTTCATCTAACAACTTTGGATAAAGAATAATGCCAATGAATCTGTTACTTGAAACAAGATGAGAGCTTAGGATTCCATGGGTTAGTGACTAAACCATGACTGGAAGTAGAGTTGACTAAATGGCTATCAGCTTTGTTGGAAGTGTGTCTGTAAACAGGAAAACTGTGATCACATCCAACTACTATTACCAAAACTATAACTACTATAGTTTTGAAGTACTGATGAGCAGCAACAGTCTTTCAAGGTTAGAGCAACAACTGTAATAATATATGAAAATATCATTGATGATTTTGCTGGCAAAGTTGCAGGATCATCAATAATGCTAATATTAATAATGTTTGTAACATTCATAATTGAATAATTGAAGGAAATCATGTAGTTCAGTTTGAAGTTAGAGAAAAAACTATGTAACTGTTCTCATCCAAGATTATGTACACTTTGCATTTTATTTGTGGGTCTGAGATGAAAACCCTGATCTAGACTCAAGTATGCCCAAAATTATGAATCCTGTTTAAGGTGGACTTGTTGGTCTGCAGTCAGGCTTAAATCCTTAGAAACATTCTGGGAGCCTTTGCAGACAGAAACCACATGTCAGACTAGAAAAGATTCCATATTGATTCAAAGTCAAATACATTAGATTTCAAAAGAAGAAGGCGCTGGTGAGAGATACTTACAGAAATCACAAGCTAGAGATATTTTGAGCTTTTGATGAAAAAATTATTTCTTTAGTTAAATGGCCTGCTTTATGGTATGTGTACAAGGATGTCAATGTGCCAGTCTGTAACCATTTTATAACATGGCCTCAAGGTTTTGGACATTCTTCCCATCAAAATGTGGGGGTCTCAGCCCACTCCCCTTGAATCAAGGTTGGCTTATGACTGTTTTGACCAATTGTGCACTGTAGAAATGACACTATGGAACTTCCAAGGCTAAGATATAAAAGTTAATGAAGCTTCTGCCTTGTTTGCTAAAAGTACTTCCTGCAAAAAGTATGATTATCCTGAGGCTGTCATGCTGTGAGGAGTCCTAAATCACATAAGGAGACCATGGGTAGCACCCCAAATGACTATCCCAGATACCCCAGACTTCCCAGACGTGAGTGAAGAAACATTTAGATGATTCCATCCTCCAGCCATTTGAGTCAGTCCCCAGGTGGTCAAGCCTTCCCAGGTGAGGAGCAGAATCAAGCCGTTCTTGCTATTCTTGCCCCAATTCCTGACTCACGTACTCCATGTACATAATAACACAAGTGGGTGTTTTTATGCCAGAAGGCTTTGAAGTAGTCTGCTACACAAATAAAGATAACAAAAAATAAAGTCCTGATTCTAACCAGAATGAACCTAGTGAAAAAGCTGCTGTGGTCCATATGCAGACATAGTGGCCAGACACCACTATAAATAGAACAGGGCATCTCTATCCAGGAGCCTTCATATTCATTAAATTGTTCTAAAGCAATGCATTAGCCACAGACCTGGGGTCAAAAATCCACTTACTAAGTAATATGAATGAGACTAGCCAAGTATAATAAAAATCCCATATTTTTACATGTAGTCTGCAGTCTTCTCATTATTCATTTAAAAGCCAAACAAACATACCTTCAAGGCCATTTTGCTACACTGCATCCCTCTGGGCTCTATGACTGGTGGGATCCGTTTACAATTTTGGTGTTACATGAAAGGGTTAACCTCTATTAAAATCAACCATGTTACATCAGACATTTATCCCAGCTATCATATTTTCACCAAAACAATTCATCCCCTCAAAAGCTTCCCATTTCAACAGACTAGAGTTCTTTTTAGCTCGGCATTCAAGGTAGGTCCAACCCAATCTCCTGCAATACCTTTCTCCAGCTAAGCCAGACTCTTTGCACTACCATGACCTTCCAAACTTTGTGTTTTGCTTGTGTTGTCCATATAACATGTTAACTTTGCTGTTCAAGGCTCAGCTGATGGACAGCCCAAGGGAAAGAGTAAGAAACCAAACAGATCTGTCCTCAGTATCTGTGACACTTGCTTAGTAGCCTTAACTAAGTCATCTAAATTTCTCTAAGCACTCACCATAAAGGTTGAAAATGCCAGAAAATTCCAGCCATCTATTCAGCTAGTGTGGGTTCGGCAAACTTTTTCTGTAGAAGTCCAGACAGTAAATGTTTTCAGCTTTTCAGGACATTCAGTCTCTGGACAGTGGTCAGAATACATAAATAATGCTGGTCAATACATAAACAATTAGGCATGGCTGTCGTCTAATAACACTTTACTTATGGACACTGATCTTTGAGTTGCATTTTTCATAGCATGAAATATTTTTTTTTATTCTTTCGACTATTTTAAAGTGTAAAAATCATTCCTAGCTTGTGAGCTGAACTAAAACTGGTGGCTTGGCCAAATGAGACCATTTGCCAATTTCTGAACTAGTTCAACAGCCATGTGATCCAATCCGGGCCAATGAAAGCTGTAGGAAACTTTTCTGCAGTGGCTTTCTAGAAAACAGTTCTTTCCATTTAGAGACATTGGGAGGAAATACCTCTCTTCTTGGGCCAGGCATTGTCTTATCTCTATCTAATGCCACCTTGAGCCATGAGAGGTAAGCTTGGTGACTGGTTTAGAGGAGTAATAAATAAAAATATCCTATGTCTTTGTTGATATCATTAAGCTGCCAAAGTAACCCTTTATAAGATTATTAATTTTCCTCATCGTGTATCTGGGTGTTTTGCTTGAGAAGCATTGGGACCAGCGTACCTTGGATGCGGACTGTAAGGAGTGTTTGATTTGCATAGAATTTAAGAACAATAAAACCAACTAAAAGTCCATCTTCTTTTTATTATCATAATGCACCAGTTATTCTAAACCATGCCAGTGTCCCCTTGTCCAGGTTCACTGCTCCCATCACCCCCCAATCTTGGTGTCTAACTAGTAATTTGTAACTTGCACCCAAAAGCCTCCTAACTGATACACATGCCCCAGTACCCATCACCGTATCTTGACTTTATAAACATTTTGATGAAATGAAGAACCCATGATCCACACACATGCACATAGGAACACACATGAATCCATGTATTGTGTCATGTTATGATTGCATTCTATTGCCTTAAGAAATTAGAGAGTATTCTTAGGCTTCTACCTCTTGACATTACTTAAACCCACAGTGGACTTGTGAGGTCTCCACCCTATTGCAAGTTCACACAGGTTTACAGTCACTTAGTCAAGGCATGGCTGTGTTTGCCAGGACAGTCCTGGAAAAGGATACATCAGGTTGAAGTGAAAAAGCAAAGAATCAAAATAACTTAAAACAACTCACTTGAATTAATTTAAAAAATCCACAATGTCCCCAAATAAAAAAATTATCCCAACCTAGGAAAATGTAGGCAAATCCAGAGAAAGCCAAACATGTGCCCCTGATCAATCACATAAGGTGGTCTGCTTTCAGTTTGCTCACCTACAGCTTCCCCAGGTCAACAGCTTCCAATCAGCACAGACCTGAAGACTGCCACCCCCACCCACCTTTTCCACTATAAATCTTCCCCATTTCTCCCCCTGCCTTTGAGTTGTTGCCCAAATGCAGGTGATGGTGATGGTGGCTGACTCCCTTACTACATCAAGTTCAGAATAAATAGCCTTTGCTTTCTCAAATAACAAAAGAAAAGGAAAGAAAAAAAAAAGAAAAGAAGCATATCACCCAGTAGTCAGAACCATATGCAGTGGTGCATCATGGGTTCTGGAAAGTTCTACATAGATCACCCCCCCCCCCCCCCCCCGCTGGTTCTGCTTTGGGACCCTAAAGCATTTAATCAGGACTATGATTTAACATGTCCTAGAGTCATTTTTTTATTTTTTAAAAGTGTGTGCACAGAATTTCAGTATCAAGCTTTAATTTTTACCAAGATTATTTCTTACCTGCATTTCACTTTGCTATAAAAGCACACACACCTGCACTCATGCATATATGCACATTTATGCACATGGAGTACCTGAACATAAAAACACATACCTCTACAAATACACACATGGATTTACAGACATGGAAACAAATGAACATATATATGCAAACATGTAGCACACAAGCATATACACATAGGTGAAAACACTTGCATACGTAAGCTAGGCACATAACAAGGTCTGTCCGGGAAAAGTCCAGCCATTGTTACTATAAGGAAAACAGTTTTTACATCATTGATGTAACCTGGTAGCCAAGGAGAGTTGACCTAACTGTGCATAAGTGAACAATGATGACTTCACTGTCTGGTCTATTTTTGTCCATCATTTGATGGGTTACAACTAACTGCTACAAATTTCTAACCTGACTATAAAGGTACATATATCTAGCTAAAATTGACATTGTTTAAAGAAAGGAAACTGTCACCTTCTGGTTATAAAGTTAAAAACTCAATTCTAACATTTCCAAAAGAACTGGTCAGGGTCCTGTAGGACCCAAATTTGAGGCCTAATGTTTTTCTTTTCTTTTCCTTTCTCTTCTTTTCTTTTCTTTTTTCTTTCTTTCTTTCTTTCTTTTTTTTTTAATAGGAGAAAGCAAAGGCTATTTATACTGAACTTGAGGTACTAAGGGAGCCAGCCACCATCACCTGCATTTTGGCAGCAATTCAGGGCAGAGGGAGACCTGGCTTTGTAAAAATACTTCTCTTTCTGGCCTAGCTCAGGTGACATCTCTTAGATGAAGGCCACAGCACGAGAAAAAAGTGACTAGTGGAAAGCAGGTTTTCACAGAGGATTTAGATTTTTTTTTTTTTTAATGTTTTCAGGCTCTCCAAACTTTGTCGAGTTTGACAAAATGTTTTCCCCTTCATTTAATCCCTTCTTTTATTTCAAAGGAAGCTTAACTTAAACAATGTGTTATTGTAATTAAATAAAGGACTCAGTGATACAAACACCAACATTCCTGTTAGAAAGTAAATCTTCCCCAGCTTCCAGGACTGCCAGAGAATTTTGTTTTGTTTTGTTTTGTTTTTTGCTCCTACAAAGAATTGTTAAGAGAACTGTGGCAGCCTGAAGCTGAAAGCATTCACAGAGGCAGAGTGAGAAAATTAACCAGGGATTTATCATCGGAGCTTGTTGTGTGGAGCCTGAGGTAGATAGATGAGTCTCACTCACCTTAACCTCATGCAAACTAACTATGTGTGCAGAGGAAGCAGCACCGTTGCTGAGAAAACTCAGGAGCGTCAGCCATTCTTCATTCACGGTGCGTCCACAGCACCGTGCATCCCATTTGTTAAAGAAGAGCAACACGCTATTCTGTAAATTTACACACCATAAATGCCACATGAAAAATTTGGGGGAGCTTCAGCTGTGTTAGTTCATCATCAGCGATGCTTTATCCCAGCCTCTGACAATCAAAACAATCAGTTGAGGGTTATTCTCCTGGAAAATGTGAAGTTTTAAATGGAAACAGAAAACAAAATGAGGATGCTTGAAGATTAGAAAAACAATGAAGACCTTCTTGCCAGCAAAGGACAGAATAACTGCCTAGAAGACAAAATTACTCTCTAGTACACCAAGAAATTCTGATTATTTTCTGGATTATAGCTGCATGAACACAGGGTCATGTGTTATATCCTCAATCAAGAGCCAAGAATCTGCACTTGTTTCTGGTTCCAATTATGGGTAAGTATCTAATGGGTTAGCCCAAGATCGGCCACCACCCAAATGTTGTCAACAGTGAGGCAAAAGAAGACTTGGAGAGAGATGGGTGCTAAAACAGTAAGGGGCTCTCAAAACACAAATCTAGTTCCCTTTCATACCTGGATGGCTGGGTGTCTTCTTCTAGACAGGCCATGTTATTTTCCCACAGACACATGATGCCACCATCATTTTTTTTTTTTTTTTTTCAGCTCTATACTGAAGATTTAGGAGTTAATGAAAGCCCACTCGTAGGGCAGAGGACAATTGTCTTCTATCATCACTCCTCACAAGTCTGGGAGAGTTGTGGGAGTGTGGTGCCCCTTACCTGTGATATAAAAAGTCATATCCCAGAAAAATTGTTCAAGGTAACGGGCAAGAAAGCCAGGTAAGCCATGGTCAAGAGCAGAATATGGAACTAAAATGAGCCCTGGGTAGTAGCATAGTGGATAAGGCGCTGGCCTGTGAACCCAAAGGTCGCTGGTTCGATTCCCCAGCCAGGGCACATAACCAGGTTGCAAGCCAGGTCCTTAGCTGGAGGCAGGTGAAAGGTAACCATATATTGATGTCTCTCTCCTTCTCCGCCTCTCTCCCTTTCTCTCTCTCTGGAAATAGTAAATAAAAATCTTTAAAAAAAAAAAAATGAGGGCAGGTTACACAACCAGTTCAGAGGGAAAAAAAGTGGGCAGATCAGTAGGACCTGGGTAAAATCTGAATGTTGATTGTCAAAACATGGGTTTTAGTAGATGAAAAGGGCTCAGTTTTAAGGCACAAAAATCCTCATCTGTTCAACCTACAGTAACAAAAATAATTGGTAGCATTTATTAAGCACTTACTATATGCCAGACACTTTTTTTCAGGGCTTAATGTATATTATCCCATTTAATCTTCTCGGTACAGCCCCCTGAAGTAGATGTATAATCACTATCCCCTTTTATCAAGTGAGGAAATCAAGACATAGGTTGAGTAGTTTGCTAAGTCACCCTGCTAGCGATGTAGAGGAGCTATGATTCAAACCCAGAACGTTTGACCTCATAGCCTGTGGGCTTAATCAACAAGCTGGCCAGCTCTTCAGGGCCTACTGCCCAGCAAGAATCTTTATCTTAGTCTCAATCACAAAATGTTCCGAGGCTCAGACAACACTCCCATACTGTGGCAGGATTACATTAAAGGTCGGGTAACATCCAACCTTGAGACAAGAACTCACCCTCTCTCCCCAGCACGGTAGAACCCAGAACCTAAGTAACAAGCCATGCCCTGGAGCAGGGGCCCTAAGAAGTTTCCGTTCTAGAAGAATAGAAAGCTGTAACCACGAGGGACCAGGGGAAACCCCAATGTTCCTTTTTGGCCCCTGAAGACCATGAGGCAGGCAATCTCTTCATATTTTTATAGTGTTCAACGAAACCCAATTTTAGGGTCGGTATTAACTAGCTTTCAGAGGGAAGTCAAATGGAAGAGTTATTTAAGGCATTAACAAAAAGCTTAACTGGAAAAGTTGAACATGAAAGTAAAGACATCTCAGAAAATGCTTAATCAGAACCATATTTTAAACATTGTAAATATTCACACTTGGAACATCCAAAATATTTGCATAACTTTATTCTAAGAGGAGTCTTAACAAGGGGGTTTCAAACTTTCAAAGGCTATAAAAAGACTTGGGTGTTGTTTTCTACGTGCTTGCTTTTCAGCAGAGCTCAGGAATTGTCTGGAACACCCAAAATGAGCCCGTTTCCCTCAATGACTGTCCCAGGGTTTGTCCTCATTTCTGATCTAACTCCTACTCCTTCCCATTTAGCCCACTCAGTACCTCCTTTCCATCCAAGTATGGCCTGAGCCCTAACTGGGCACTATATTAAAAGTCAAGGCTACAGAAGGGCCACACACGAAGCTCTCTCCCACAGAGCTTGCATTCTGGTGGGCAAGGCAGACAGTAAACAAGTGAGCATTTGTGGGTTGTGGTTAACAGCATGAGGGAAATACACAGGAGTGTCGGATAGCGGGAAAAAAACAACAACAACAACAGAAGGGTAGGCTGCTTCAGGATGGATGGCTGAGAAGGAAGTCAGAAGCATAGAGGTTTGAAAAATGAACATTCAATGATGGAATTTTTTTTAACTCAACTTTCAGTGCTGATGATGGTCAAGCACATGACTTGTATTGACCTTTACTGCCTAGACAGCTAAGGCTTGAGTTTGCATACGAAGATACGATCTTCAGCTTACTGGTCTTCAAATAAAATACAGCCCTGACCTAAAGTTTAGACATCTTCTATAAATACAGATAGGAGCAATTTCCTATGCTGAACATGGCTTAAAGGTCATTTGTTGTTTGGCTGTTGAATTACGTGTTCTTACATCGTTGCACTACAAAAATCAGCAGGACATTTGTTTTGAGTTATCAGAGAATTTGAATCTTGGCAGCTTCCACTTCTGCTACATGTTGAGCCAAGGTCTCTCAGACATAAGCAACTATCTTAGACATTTTCTAAAGCTACATTAACTGCTTTAGGCAAGTTGGACAATGTGCAAGACCAATGGAAATGCTTCAGTAAGGGAAACTGCACGGCAATGATACATCCATAAGGATAAACCAAACCTGCACATTGAAGGAGGAAAATCCCTAGTGGGTGCTATTAACAATACAATAACCTTCATGGTGAAAAACAAACCAACCACAAGGCAGCTGTACAGCATGAATGTATCCAGAATTGCAGTTCTAATGTGCATGCCTATAAATACAGCATGCGTCAGGAAAAAGACTCTTGCTGAGGGTAAATGTGAGAAAAAATGGTGTTGCTTCTTCAATAGTGATTCATGAAATATACTCCATGGAGCAGTCACATAGGGTGGTGGAGAGCCAGAGGGTCCTGGAATTCTCCGGGAGATTCACCACACATGTGGTCACATTAAAAGCCTGGTCATCAGCCCTGGCTGGTAGCACAGTGGTTAAGGCACCGGCCTGCAAACCCAAAGGTCGCAGGTTCGATTCCCCAGCCAGGGCACATAACCAGGTTGCAAACCAGGTCTCCAGTCAGGTCTGTGGCTGGAGGCAGGTGAAAGGCAACCATACATTGATGTCTCTCTCCCTCTCTGCCTCTCTCCCTTCCCCCTCTTTCTAAAAATAATGAAATAAAAAAAAAAATCTTAAAAAAAAAAAAGCCTGATCATCAAGAAATCTGGCAAACCTGGCATTTCCCAAAACTAAATATGACTGTGGAATCTTTTCCTTCGTAACATCCTGTTGTCATTTGTCATTTTTGGCTGCCAAGCATCTGGAGTTTAGGGAACTTCCAACTGTTTGAGTCTTCCTGAGAAGCAAACCCCAACTCACCACAGGAGGTAAAGGTTGATAGTCACCCAGCCTCACCTCCTGGGAACTAGGGCATCACCTCAAGGTCACGGCCTATCAGGGCCAGTTGGCGGCTCCCTCCTGGAACCCTGACGCTGAAGTAAGTTGCAGAGAAGCAGGAGCCACTGAGGCTTGTTCCTGTGGCTGTAGTGGTGACGGATACAAGTTTTAGAGTTCAGAGCCATCAGTGGGGCAAGAGAAGCACTGAGTAACTTTAGGGGGTAGCAGTGAGGTCCCCACCCGGCTGTCCCCCTGGCATGGTTTTGGCTGTGATAATGACCTTTTCCCTTGGCTCCTGTCCATTTTCTCAACCTGTTCTCACCTTCCCATCATGACTGTGAATTCGATGACTTCCTTTTAAAGTCACCCAGGGTCAGATTCTGTTGCCTGTAAGTGAGAATTTTGCTATTGCCTGTTCCCCAATATCTGACAGGGCTAGCATTGAGCAGAACTACTTTCAAACATGTTGCATTCTCTTGCACTAGGGCCCACCTACTAAGTTGAATACTGTGAGATAATATAGTAAATTGGTATGCATTTACTACCTTGGTAGTAATACAAAAACTGCAATTTCCAACAGAGATTAACTACTAAGTGTGCAGTTTATTATTGTTTTTTTAATGTCTCAGAAAGAATTTCATCTCTGATCTCACCTCCAAGTCATTGAATGGGTCTCTTGTAGGTCCCAGCTCACTTTATCTGATTTGAACATGAACCCTCCTCCCTGACCCATTCATACCACAAGTATTTAGTATTAACCACTTTTTGTCCTTAAATAGAATCTATATCCCCCCTCCCTCATTAGTGCTAATGTCAGTTTTGTTCTGATTATGTGGGCTGCAAAACTAAAAAGAAAGGTTAATTATGCAAGACAGAGGTGTTTCATTCAACAGAAGATTTTAAGCTATTGAAATTTTTTTAATGCTAAAATTCACAACAATGTATTTCAGACAAAGTTTTCTAGGAACAAGACCCACGTTAAAATGGACCACCTGAGTAGCAGCCAGAGAAGTAATCCTCCAATGTCACTAACAAGCAGCTGAGGGTTACAAGCATACAGGTAAATATAAATGTTAGCACTTGAGATGTTTTTTTTCTCTCCCTTGTTTGATGAAAAGTTAGATATATTCCTACCTGATAATGCCATAGCAAGATGATAAACTTGACATATTTCTCCCTAGTGCAGGAAATTTCTGGACCTCTGTTTCAAATACCCCATCATCAAATCTGGTAGCTTTCTGGATTGTTAATTTTGTCATTTTGATCTAGCATGCCAATTGTGGTAGTGGACTAATAATTGACAAAATGGGATTTTTTTGCTTTTTACTAAGGAAAACCTTGATTTCTGAGCATGCCACTTATTATCAATACACATTTGGTAATGTCAGTTTATCCATCTGTTCCACCAACATGCATAACCTAATGGTTCTTATAAGAAAATGGGATGTTCTGCATGTGCCTTTTTAAAAACTTGGACTAAGCCCTGGCTGGTGGCACAGTGGATAAGGTACCAGCCTGCAAATCCAAAGGTCACTGGTTCCATTCCCAGCCAGGGCACATAACCAGGTTGCAAGCCAGGTCTCCAGCCAGGTCCATAGCTGGAGGCAGATGAAAGGCAACCTTACATTGATGTGTCTTTCCCATTCTGCCTCCCTCCCTTCCCCTTTCTCTAAAAATAATAAATAAAATCTTTAAATAAATAAATAAAAACTTTGACTAAAACAAAGGAATTCTAGCAAGTTCTTAGTTTTTACTTTGCATTCAAACTATATGTGACCAAAGAATTAATCTTATTTAGAAAGATGATACTTCAAGCTATTAACTAGCATGTTCTTTCCTCTTTACATCCCTTCTTGGATTGCAAACATATACCTCTCATCCTCCCAGGGATGGTGGAAGGAGTGTTTAGAGAGTCAGAAAGAAAACAAAATAAACACACATAATTCTTAGGTATAAATCTCAAACGCTAGGGGTTCTGGTACTTTAAAAAGAGAATTAGAAGGTAGATATAGGAGTCAGAACTGAAGTCTTTTCTTTCATCCACCCACCACACATCTGATAAGCATAAGGCTACAGCTCTGTGGGCCACCAGGGGGAAGTGGCCAATTCTAAGGGCCAGGTAATGCAAGGCACATCTCAAGGGATGTCAGTAGAGAACACTATCAGATAAAGACCAAGAAGAGAACAAATTACATTGGAGTAAACAGCCCACTTCTAAAGCTTAACACCAACCTAAGCGGACAATGAAGTTTATTTTTTAAAGAGTAAAAATCTCAAATATAACTAAATATTTCATCTGAAGTGATTGAGAAATTGTGACTGTTGATCGGGTGTATCTGAAAGGAACAAGATCTAATTTTCTCTATTAGGAAAAGTAGAAGCTTAAAGCCTGAAACAAAATGTTATTATTAAAAGAAATTACTCTACACACCCGACCTTGAAAATTGTGAAGTTAGTGTCCATTTTACTCAAATGTTCTTTCAAAAGCTAGGTCTGAATGCAATCCCATCAGGACTGGCCTTTCTCATCAACCTCAACTTCTCAGTCTTCAGACATTGCGGAACTGGGAAAGGAAGAGAGATGGGGAAAGATGTTGCAGAATAAGGCAGCACCTGGAAAAGTTATGGGAAGTCCAAGTCAAAGATGAAGGAAGAAAGGAAATGGGAAGAATGCAAAGAAGAATGCCTCCTCATCTGTCTTCTCTGAAGTCCCACCTGGGACAGATTCCCTTGCGCATCACTGATGCTGGCTCTGGGATAGCACAAGAGAGGAAGGTCAGGAGGTAGGAGCAAGGGAAGAGATGGCTGCAGATGTGGGAGAACTGGATGGGAGGCAGGCTTTCCAAGAAGCATCTAGTCCGAAATAGTGACTGAAAAATTCACAAGCAAAACCTTTACATGTATCATAGTTTAAGAAACATACGTGGTGAGTTGAGTAATGAAACTAACTGCAATACTGACTTGTATTGGAGCTGACAGAGTGATATCATTGTCACCCTGGATCAAAAGTCTGATAGCTCATTCATTTCCGGTATTCTGGCCCAATTCCAGTACAAGTAATTACATTCACTTACCTAAATCCCCCCTGGAATACCTATGAAGTATGTTTTCCATCTTTTCTGGCCCCTGGTTATTCCCTATTCTCAATCTCTATTACCCACAGGGATGGTGAGCTATGGCATGCTGGTATTTATTATCAACCTTGAGATTTCTGAATGAGAAGTGCTATAAAGCTGCAAATTGATCTTAGCGAGAGCAGGCCAGCATTCTTTACGTGTTAAGCAATCCCAGTTACTTCCTCTGACATAGGTCTTCCCTTCCTTATTTGCATTACTCCACATTTATCTTGATCTTTTCCCACTGGTCTCACTGTAAACACTTCAAGAATAAGGAGTATGGCTCCTCTTTCTTTGATAGTTTTCAGCAAATAACAAATACATTATGAAGCTTGGTGATGGGTTACTTAATCCCATGTTCACAAAGCCACACATAGCTCACCTCCTAAAGCCCATCACAGATAGACTCATACCCCAGAACTGTCCTCACCAATCCTTTTCACTTATCTATCTAAACTAAAATAGCTATTCAAAACTTGTTCCTGTCTATCTGACATGGTCAAAACTATACAGGAAAGAGGAAAATAAGAAAGGGTAGGTGCAAACATGAGCAAAATAAGGAAAGGAATGCCCAGAAAAGGGTGACATTTGGTGAGTATTTATAAGCATTTTCTGAATGTGTGCTGATGGCCATAAACAAATGAGGTGATCGATCAACTGATGGGAGTGTACAAGTTAGGACTCTTGGTGGCTGCAAAGAGTTTAGCTCTAGAGACTCAAAGGAAATATACTGGCCCTCAATTCAGAATCCAGGGGAAGCTGCACCCCGAGGCTTCACTCAGGGCAGGTGTTTGCAGCTGGGCCTCAGGATCAGAGGGAAACAAGCACACTCTGATCATCTCCCAGCTCTGTGTCTCCACACAGCAGCTTCATTTTTTTCTTTTTCCTTTTTCCTTTTTTTTTTTTTTTGACTCTCTGGACAAGGTCTCCAACCGCTCTCAAATGTCAGGCATGGAAGACAGAGAGGGTGGGCTGGCAGCAGACCCAACAACACATCACGTCTTTAGATTCTCCATAGCTTGCAACTTCCAAACCTCCTCAGGATCTCCAAGCTCAGGTCCCAAGGCAGGCCGCATGGCCATGCGGTAGTGACGTAACCAGGAAAGAACTGGATTTGTGTCCTGCGCTTTGCTTGTCAAGTCACTTACAGCCTTTAACTTCAACTTCCCTCTTTATAAAATTAAAGGCTGTTCTATGCATTTGCCATAGGTTTTTCTCTCACCACCATTATAGCTCTTACGTGATAACAGCTGACTTTGACAGGTAGAAAGAGTAATAAAGTAGCAGGTAACCATTGCAGCAAGGTACCAACAAAATGGGAGGCAAGCTTTGAAAAATATTTTGAAGTGGTATTGAAATCTGTAACCCCTGCCTCTCTAGCAAGGACCAAATTTACTCATCAGACCATAACTATGACTTCCTTACCTTGATGACAGTCCAAAATTTTGAGGCCTTTATACACTGCAATGATTTTGGTTTCATGAGCTAAAGTGTAAAAGGCACTGGTCCCAGGATGATGAACTGGGGTTTTCCAGGCGTATCTCAAACCAGCACTGTGCTGCGTGTATTCAGTTACTGCAGTTATGATTTCATTAGCTTCACTGATAAATAATGCAACAACTTTAATGATGCATTTCCTCTTTTCAGAAACCCACAATGGAAGCTCCATTTCATAAGGCAAGGAAGAACAATGACTTCTGCTTAATTTTTATTACTTTTAAATTAATCTGCAAGGTTTTAAGTAGTGAAAACCACTTCTTGGGCAAAGAAGAAAAAGGAAAGAAAAAAGGTTAACCTGTTTAAGGTGCAATCATTTCTGGGTGAGTGCAGAATAGATGTAGGTCAGGAATCAGCAGGAAAGCCCCACCTTTCTCAATTGAGCTCTTTCCACATCACAAAAGGAAAGTGGTCCTGCCAAATTAAAACCCTCCATAACAATAAAACCTGATTTAAGGCAGTCATTATTTTTCCATTAAATCTGAATATCATCTAATGCATGGATGTTATTTTAAACCTACCATACTAATGCAAAGGCAGCATTACTTGTAAATCAGAACTAAATGTTCATCAGTTGTCATTACTGCTATTGACAATCATGATACTTCATCCCTAAGGACACCATCCCTTCCACCCCTGACTCCAGAGATGGGGATGAAGAACTCAGGAGATACAGTTTGATTTCGAGCAGGGAGCTGCTTATTGAAGTGTGGAGGTTGTCAGTAACACCTGGAGGTCTCAGCTTAATTTGGCTCAACGTGTAACCCTTGCTTCTCTAGGGCACAGCGAGCTGAAGAAACAACCCAAAGCTGGGCTAGGACTCTGGAAAAGAGAAACCCCGTTATGCATTTCAACCAGAGGGGATTTAATGCTGGGAAATGGTGACATGGGGGATGGAAGTGAAATTCTAAGAAGTCGCTGGGAGATGGTGCTGCGCCCCGAGACTGGCAACTGCAGATAGCTGTTGCCACACTTTGGCTGGAGAAACAGAGGGAAGATGAAGTGGTACCAGGACTCATGGGGCAGGAATTCTGGAACCACACAGTGGAATTTGGAGCCATGGATCCAACAGAGACATTACCAGTGCTGCATGTCCACAGTGTGGCAGCTCTTTTAATCAGCCTTTAAGACGAGACCTCCATATACCACAGTTCTTTCCACCCAGAGTTGGTGTTGTGGTGTGAGCCCCTCCAGCACTTAGCCCACTGTGATGGACCAGCCGTCCCTGGATTACGCACTGGGTTTGGACGGCAGAGGACGCAAGAAAAAGAGAAAAGACAAAGTTGAGGTTGGGAGGTTCGCCCAAGCCGCAAGTCCTGTTTATTAATCACACTAAGCTTATATGCAGGTATTACTGGCAACTGCTCAACTGAAACCAGGCAGCTAAGCTGGCCGCAGAGAACAAGGCATGGCACACTCTCTGCTTTCCATGCTTCATGGGCTACAGGGTAAACACACTGGACTGACTCCCTATACACGGTGTCCGTTCCGGGTCCACCTGGCACTAGGGGTGGCCTTGCCAAACACCCGTTTCTACTAGCTGGGCCTTGCCAAACAGACTAGCAGTCCCTAATAGCCCACCCTCTGTGAGGAGGCCGTAGGAACTCCTACGCAGGAGGGATTATCTCTACCCCAGGTCCAAGTTCAGGCTTCAATTGGTTCTGCCTAAGCACCCCCAACCATGGTGACTAGTTCAGGTATGGGCACACAATCCAGGCTTGGCCAGCCAGAGGATGCATCGCCCTATCACAGTGATTGATTCAGGAAGAACCGATGTCCTAAGAGGGCATTTGTTCTGCAATCAGAGGATAGAGAAGCTGTGGATGAGGAAATTTGCCTGTAGAACTGAGGGCAAACAACTTGGGCTGCCAGCCTGGGCATAAAGCAGTCACCCAGAGGAGAGCAAAACTGAGGGAACCACAAAGAAACCAAGCCCTGGTGGCAGCATTGAGCTTGGGGAACAAACCAACCCACCCTCACCCACTCCCATAACTTCAGTTATGTGAAACAACAAATTCCCTTATGGTTTAAACCATTTGAGTTTTTTGTTGCTTGCAACAAGAATTCTAACTGATAGAAAGAACCAGTGGCTTCTTCAAAGGTTTGGTACATGGTAGATGTTAATAAACAACTGCTTGCCCTTGTTTTCTTATGTAGTTATTGAAAAATGTATACCAACCATTGAAGGAGCTGGGGTGGGGTGGTCAGGCTCTCCTAGCATGGCATTGCTTTATATCTGATTCTCAACATTTATAACCCACACTACACCTGTATCCAACATAAGTCACTCATCTCCACCATTCCTCTCAACTTCAGGGTGATTTATATGCCATTTTTCATTAGTATTTATGTTCTGTTACCTTTTTTCACAAATCAACATCATTATCAGTGTTTACCTAATCATTGTGTACTATATTTACCACTTTATATTTTTCCCTTCTTGTATCTTTAATCTCCTACCTGGGATCATTGTAATTTTTCATTATGGAAAATCCAATAGGCATTTCCAAATTTCCTTTACAGATAAACACAATTTTTGTTTGTCTGAAGGTAGATATCTTTAACTTCAAAAGACATCTTCATTCAATATAATACATAGTGAGTACATATTCTTTAAATATAGATTTAATACTTACAGATATTATTTTGAGATCTTTTGGCTTCAGTTGATGCTATTATATAGTCAGCTATAAGTCTAATTGTCATTCTTTTGTAAGTGATTTGTCTCGTCTCTCTACCTTCTTTGATTTTTTTATTTATCTATGGTATCCTGAGATTGCACTATATTGTTGCCAGATATAAATTTTTTATTATTTATCTCATTTGGGATTTATAGGGCTTCCTGAAATAGAGAATTCGTGTTTTTCAGTTCTTGAAATACTAAACCATTTTCTGCTTTGAATGTTGCTTCTCCCTCATTTACTCTCTATCCGTCTTATATTCCCACTAAGCATATAGGATGGCAAAAGTAAGTTTACAGTTCTTCATATGGAAAATAATATAATAATTAATAATAGAAGAATAAACTCTGTTTTTCATACTGTAAATGTACTTTTGTCCCATCCTGTATATTAAACCTATTTCACATTTTCCATCACTTTGTCTTTTTTTTTTCAGTATTCTATATAATTCCTTCAGCTCTTTCAGTTCATTTATTCTCTCTTTAGCTGTGTCTTTTCTGATATTTAAACAGTCCAATGCCTCTTAAATATCAACTGTAACATTTTTTTCAGTCTTAGAAGTTCCATTGGCCTCATTTTAATATCTGCTTGGTGATTTTAATGGTCTCTTTTCCCAATCATATTTCATATGAAAATTATATTTCATTCACTTTTTAACTTCTTTTTATTCTCTGATCTTATTTCTTCTACTTGACTCTATCTCAGCCAAACTGATTTCCTGTCTATGCCAAGCATACTTCTACCTCTGTTCTGACTGACCTCTCTGTAGGTTATTCACACCTGACTTGAAGAAATACATGTGCCTTAGTCTTCACTTCCTTTAGCTTTTGTTCAAACAGCACCTTCTTATGCATATTCCTTATCCCCACTT
>PVIW01002436.1:154874-219906 GCA_004026585.1 Noctilio leporinus
TTTTTTTTTTTTTTTTTTTTTTTTTTTTTTTTTTTTTTTTTTTTTTTTTTTTTTTTTTTTATTGTATCTCTAGTACCTAAAATAGTTAGTATCTAACACTCAGAGAACACAAAATATATTTGTAAATAAATATTAAGTACACTTACCTTATGTGTTGTGTGCAATAATCTTGCTTCCCATTTTTTGTTCATGATGCTTTTAACTTTGGTCTCATGTTTCTTGGAGTTATATGTGTGGATTCTTGGAGGCCTAGGTTGAAACTATGTTAGCCCAGAGATTCGTATTTGCTTTGGCCAGGCATCTTGGATTATAATAAACTCATGGTCTTGGCTTTTATGTTATTCATTTGAACTTTTTTCAAATTATATAACCACGTTGTAGATAGATATATAAGTTAAAAAAAAAACTATCAAAAATGCAAATAATGAGGCACACTAATTTACCTATTTTAGGGCACATACTGAATGTAAGAAATAAGTTAGGATAAAGAATAATTAGTACATATATAAGAGCTTACATTTCTGAATTTTAAAAATATATTTATTTATACAAAATAAATCAAATACTTGGCCACAAAGGAAACCTTTATAAATTTTAAAAGTAAGAACTTTAGCCCTGTCTGGTAGCACAGTGGATAAGACACCAGCCCGTGAACCCAAAGGTTGCTGGTTCGATTCCCAGCCAGGGCACACATAACCAGGTTGCAAGCCAAGTCTCCAGCCAGCTCTGTAGATGCTGGTGAAAGGCAACCATACATTAGTATCTCTCTCCCTCTCTGCCTCTCCCTTCCCCTCTCTCTAAAAATAATAAATAATTTTTTTTTTAAAGTAAGAGCTTTAGAGGTCACATGCTCAATCATAAGCACAATAATAATATTTAAAATAATCATTTCAACTACCTGTTAATTAAGAAATAATTTCTATCCAATCCTTGTATTAAAGATGAATTAAAACTGAAATTTAAATGACCTAGAAGTCATTAAAATGAGACTACTTTATAAAAAATCTGTGAGACACAGCAAAAGCTGTACTTAGAAAAAAATACATAGTTTTAAATGGCTTTAAAGTCTAAAATTAAAGATACTTATGATTCATCTTAATAAATTAGAAAAAGAGCAATTCAATTAACCAGAGCTAGAGAGATAGGAAATCTAAGAGAAAGGAGAAAAGATCAATAAAACAAAAGTCTCATTCTTTAAAAAGAGCAATAACAAAGATAAGCCCTTGTAATAAACCTGATTAGAGAAAGTGAAAAAAATATTTAAAATCAGAAATGAGAAATGGGACAAAACCACGGATACAGAAGAGACCAAAAGAATCCTAAGAGAATGTTCTATGCAAATTGATACCAATTAATTTGAAATACTAGATAGAATTTCCTGTAAAATTTCAATAGGAAGCTTGATTAGAGCAGTTATAATATAGAAAGTGGGAGATGTGATTTAAGTTTCTCTTTCAGAATTCAGCTTTCAACACAGGCACCACAACTTCTGGGGCCAAAAGATGCTCAAATGCTTCAGGGAAATTCCAATGTAAAGAGCTCCAGAAGAGCAGTGACCCCAACGCTCTCCTCTTAAGCACTGAGTAAATCTGATACTAGAATAATCAGGCCCAAGATTACACATCACAGTGAATCCTACCAGGAGCCCTGGTTTCCAGGGCTAGCTTGGGGCAGATGAATTGAAAGATGCTGAGAAGATAACAAGCTACGAGAATGCCAAGTCCCTTTGGCATCTGTGTGCTGGACAGGTTATAATAAGCTTCAGGTAAATAAATCCAGGAGGCTGGACTCTCTCTGTTGCAATGCCTCACTTGGAAATTCCAACAGTTTCTCAAAATGTGTAAACTGTCAAATCCAGCCTTGTCAAAACCTACATTCCTGAGCTATTCTTGGTATTGGCCATTTCTTGGGAAAGTATCAGCATCATGTTCACACGATTATTGTTCAGATGGAAACATTTAAAAACTCGTGAAAAAAAAAAAAGTGAAATTAATGATAATACAGTCTCCAAGGTCAAAGTCATGCATTTCAGTAAAAGTTCACCTCCTTCCAAAACAAAAAGTGACACTAAACCACACTTTCTGGTGGTAGGGGAAAAGGGGTAAATTAAACCACATATTAATTGAGATGGGCTGCAGACATTATATTATTATAAGGGAATTCTTTTTTTCAACTGCAGTCTCACCAGTGCACCCTGAAAACTGTATTATTGCATTTTGCAGAGGGTGACACCCTAAAGCAGAGACTCTGGCTAAGCTGTGCCTTAAGTCCTGACCCACAAAAACTGTGAGACAATAAATGTATGTGTCATTTCAAGCTGCTAAATTTGGGGTGACTTGTTATGCAGCAATAGAAAAGTTGCACGCACCCTCTAACTCTCTCTTCACACTGTTCTCACTGCCTAGTCAACTTCCTGCCCACTCCCATCCAGTCTCCACATGAATAATTGCTATTCTGCTTTTACTGTATAATTCGAACATTGTCTCTTTTGAGAACCTTTCTCTTAACTTTCTTCTCCGCCCCTCCGCCCCTCTCCTTGATCTCCATAATACCTACAGGCATCTATTGTTATATATATATATATATATATATATATATATATATATATATATACACACATTGTTATTTATATATATAACAATATATATATTGTTATTTATGTATATATAAATCACTTATACATTTGAATCATCATCTTATATGTCTGTTTCTTTGGCTGGATGTGTGCTCCTTTGAAACAACGGCATATGTCTTAGTCATATTTATGCTTTCAATGTCAAGCATGGTGCCTGATACATAGTAGTCAATAAATGTTTGCATGGTGGGTATGCATCTAAGTTGAAAAACACCTCATTTTGAATAAATTAATATAATACCAGTTTCAAGCCCTACCCTTTTCACTTGTCAGAAAACTTATCCTCAGTCCTCCTTAGTTTTCCTTCCCTCTTCCTGAGGGTCATATCAGAAGCCCAGATCTTACACTCTGCCAAAGCATCATGGGTAGATGGGTACGTCACCTGTCTGCACTGGTTGCTGCTAAGGCATTCACTGTCTGTTTACAGTCTCTTCTAGTACTTCTGTACCAGGCTTGGGACATAAAATTAGATGTATCACTAAACCATTTCAGTGTGGAGACTCATCCCATCCTGAGAGCAGGATCTGGATCCCCACTACTTCTGGGGCTCTCTCTCTTTCCACCTCCTCTTTCCTCCAGCCAAAGGCCATCTCCTCTTTGGGGCATGGGAGGCTTTCTCCAAGACACTGATTAAGTTACCATGTTCACCTTTTTGCCTCCTCTGCAAACACTCTAACCCCTAACCTCCCAAGGGCTTAGACTTTCAGACAACAAAAGCCAGAAACCCTTGCTGGCTTCTATTAAATTCAGCCCTAAGGGAAACCTTTGAAATAATAAAGTATGGCCAGGACCTGCTCCAATGGGAGAAAAGCAAAGGAGGGAAATCATATGCCTTTGCATCTCAAAATACTCACTTTGGGGATGAATGTGTTAATTAATGGATTGATCAAATTAGAGAAGGCATAATAACAATGCAAGGGTATCTAGGCAGAAGGAGTCTATGTAGCCAATAAAGTGTTTATCATCTATCCTAAACTAATCATTAGTAGTAAATAAGTCAAGTCCTCAGACATAAGAGGAGGAAGAAGAACATAGGCAGATAAGAACTACAAGTAATTTGGAAACTATCAGTTTAGGTCATCACCTTTAAACTCTTGTATTCCAAATCTTTCTCTAGGGCTACTGCTAACTGATTTACATTTCACCCTTCATGGGACACTTTATAAGCCCACTTGATTTGCGTACACCTGAGGACATGGTGCCATCTTCCCATCTTAGAAGCCTCATCTCAGGGGCCTCCCCGCTCTTCTACCAGCAGCTTTTCTCTCCTCAGAGGTCCCCAGGGAACACAGCTTCAGTTGCCCACAATGGCACATTCTCTCTTGGCTTTTCTGCCTCCATTTCACTCCTCACTCCCATACTCTGGCTTCTAAGAGTCATTCCCAAATGAACCACCTGTCTCAGGCTCTTCTTTTAAGAAAAACCAACTGAAGCAACCCTCTCTCCAGGGCATCTTTTCTGGAGGAGGTGCGAATGAGGAGTGACTAATACACAAAGCAAGTTCTAGACTGCATAGAAGGATGGAAAGGTAGGGTAGGAAGAGATAACCAACCTAAGAAAATTGAACAATCAGCTACAAAGCCATCCCAGTGAAGGGTTTATAAATAGGCACGGAAGAGTTCATTTGTGTAAAGTTCTGGATCAAGTTCAAGAGAAGGAACACACAGCTTCCAAGATGAGGGTGTCAACAGATCATTGACTGTGAGTGCAAGATCAGGCTCTAACAGCACTGCTTGAGCAATGCAAAAACACTGATGCACCTGCCACACTGTGACATCACCCTCAGCCTCTCAAAGTGGGACAGCAAGAGGAGAGGAGTGCTGACACAGTTCTCTGGTCAGAGGAACAATGCCAGCATCAACTGAGAGGTGCAAGTAATGAGGCTGCTGGGAAAGATTAGAGCATCTGAAGCAAGTCGATGAGGTCACAGTCAAGGAAAAGGAGAGAGAGGGAGCAATAAGGTCAAGTATTTCCAGAGCCTTCCAAGGTGCTTGGCACTGGGCTAAGAGCTTGGCTTATGTAACCTGGGTTTCCTCAGCCACACCAGTCCAGGGTTAAACATGGGCACATATTGTTCCTAAATGTAGCTTTTATTATTATTCAGGTGTAGTGAGGCCAACATATTAGGAGATGACTGCCATTGAAAAGACAGCTTGCTGCTTATAATTCCCAGGTAGAGGGGGCATGCCTCACCACAAGGGAAAACAACAGGAGGCAGAGAAAATGCAGGGAGGTGATGAACAAGAGCCTTCATTTATGGCTTCAAAGGAAGGAAGGAAGGAAGGAAGGATGGAAGGAAGAAAAGAAGGAAGAAAGGAAACCAGATTTACCCAGAATATTTTCAGTGGGCTATGGGGGATAGGGAGTGTCCTGAGTTGGCTGGTGTCCGGCCCTGGGGTGATTAGAGCAGGGGCACAGGTGCCTCAGTTGAGAGCCTGATAAAGGAGGTGGTTGAGGTCTGGGCTTCCGATTAGTGAGTTTGCACAGAAAAGGTGCTCTTCCCCTTGAGTTATTTGCTGTCTCTGGGAATTAGCTAACCCTGGGATTGCCAGTCTTTTTCAGTGTCAGCAAAGCCCCAAGATGTCAAACCATCTGAGTAAAAGCATATGTTCAATACACATGCTAAGAGCAAGAATCTGCATTTAACCTGCTCTTGCCCCCTACCTGCTACTGCAGGAGTTTCAGCCCCTGCAACAACTTTCCCATTATCTTTGGGGTTAAATATGTGCTTGGCAACAAGTTCAGGCATTCACTATATGCCAATTGCCATTTTCTTCCTCTCTGGCTCTCATTCTGTGACTATAAAAGCCTATAAGCTATGTAAGTTAGAGCACCACCCTAACCCGTTGTTTCCACAAGGCATCATGGTTGGGTCTGCGAGGTATCAATTCTTCTACTGAGCATTGCCATCTCTGGTACCCCACTAGGTATCACTATTTCTAGTAGAGACTATTTCTGCCCACTATCTGAGGAGTAACACTACCCAGGAAAGGCACCATGGGTACCTCTGCTGGAAACCAGCAACCTCAAGATAGCTAGTTAAACAATAAAGCCCCACTACCACCAAGGCATTTCTGTCCTAATTCTCCAAACCTGTGAAAATGTTCTCTTACCTGGCAAAAGGGACTTTGATGGCTTGATTAAATCAAGAATCCTGAAATGAAGACATTATTCTGGACTATCTGGGTGAGCCCAATCTAATCAAAATAATCCTTATAAGTGAGGGATGAAGTCAGATGACAGAGAAACATGAAGATGGTATACTGATGGCTTTAAAGATGGAGCCACAAGCCAAGGAATGCAGGTGCCTCTAGAAGCTGTAAAAAACAAGAAAATGAATTCCAACCTAGAGCTACCAGGAAAAATGCAACTCTCCCGGCACCTTGATTTTTAGATCAGTGAGACCCATTTCAAACTCTTGGCCTTCAGAACTATAAGACAAATTTATGTTTTAAGCCAAGTTTGTGGTGAGTTGTTACAGCAGCCAAAGGAAACTAATACAGCCACATGCTTTACATGCATTATCTCATTTAACCTTTCTAGGGACATGATGAGTAGCACCACTTTTTAAGTGAGGAAAGTGAGTTATGGCAACAGTCCCACAGGTATTGAGTAGAGGAATGAGGCCCCACAGTCAGGTCATCTTAATTCAGAGTCAGTGGGCTTAACCACTATGCAGCATGGCCTCCTGGCCAAGCATGGGGATGTGCCTGGCGTTTTGTAGCATTTTCAGATGATCAGAGGCCTTGAGCATATGAGTGAATCTTTGAAGCTCCTTGCAAAGGTCTTTATCTCTATATTTCTTTGAAGGTAGAAAAATGATTATTGCTGCTTTGGTTACTACTGTTTTTAACTGTGCTGATGATTGTCCAGGAGCCTCTTTCCAGGGATACTGAAGTTCCTACAATAAGCAGCCCTGAGGGATATGTGTATGTGTATGTGTGCATATGTGTGTGAGCACACATGTGTGTGTGTGTGTAAGAGTGTGTGTGACCTGCCTCCAACATCCCAAGAACTCTGTAATTCAGTCTTAATATTAACTATTTGTCTAGACCATCCATATGGCCACCTGAAGCCCCCATCAGGGCACCTCACCTGCCCACTTGTTCCTTCAGGAAGCTGAGCCATTCCCTTAACAAGGTTGCCCTGAAGGAAATACCTTTGGAGCCCTGAGATAAAGAGGAGAGAGGCAGCTCTCTTTAGCTCAAAGACAATAGCTTGAGCTTGTGGCCTGATGAATTGACTATATAGCCCTTTCCTCCCCTACAGCTTCTTCCTCTCCCTGGTGCCTCAGGTTCCCTCAGTGGATCTCCTCCCTAAAAACCATCCAGCAATCTTCCACCCACTAGCAGGGAAAGGGAAGGCTGGGTGAGGGACAGTTCCTATTCAGGGACATGGGATCCAAAAAATGTATCCGTCACCACCAGTCCAGAACCTGAGTTCCAGGTTGACATGAGGGATGTGGCTGTGAATTGGAGACAAAGAATGCCAAGGAAAAACCAAGGCAGGGCAGGAGAGGAAGAGAAATGGCAGTCACAGAGGATGGTGGGTGGACCAAAGTCATTCTAGAGACTAAGTGACAATGACAGGAGCAACCTCTTACACTCCAGCCTAAGCTTAGCAAAGTGAACATGTATATTCTTATAGTTGCTGCACTTGGCCCCCAAAGTCACCTTAGACACTCCTAACTTTTAACTCACAGGTATTTCAAGAGCTTTTTCCTGCTGTTTTTGTTGTGCCTGTTTGCTTTGAACATGATCTTCTGACTTTATTTGACATAATTTCTCAAGCACAATTCCTACATACCACAGTCACAGTGGAAGGCTGTATTTGTTTCCTCTGGCTGCTGTAACAAAAGCCCCAAACAAGGTGGCCAAAAAAAGGCAAGCATATATGTATTCTCTTACAGTTGTAGAGACTAGAGGCCAAAACTGGTTTCACTAAGCTAAAACTAAGGTGTTAGCAGAGCCATGCTCCCTTCAGAGGCTCTAGGAGAGAATTCATTTCTCTGTGTTTTCTAACTTCTGGTGGCTGCCAGCAGTCCCTGGGTCCCTTGGCTCATGGTCCCTTCAAAGCCAATAATATAGCATCTTCAAATCTCCCTCTGCTTCCATTATTATCATATTACCTTCTTCATCTCTGTCAGACTATCAAAGACACTTGTGATTGCACTTAGAGTCCACCCAGATAATCTCCCTATCACAAGATCCTTCATTTAATCATATCTGCACAGACCCATTTTCCACATAAGGTAACATTCCCAGGATTCTAAGGATTAGGACCTGGAAATCTTTGGGGGTCATTATTTAGCCCACCACAGAGATATCCCTACCTTCGTCTCAGGCCTAGACAAGGGGCCAGATTCTAACTAATAAATGGAAGGACTTAAATCCAGGTCTTTTAACCTCTGAAGCCCAAATTTTCCCTAAGCCATTGTATTGCCTCTCATGAAGTAGTAGTGGACTTTACCCAGGATCTCCAAGATGAAAATAGACTCTTGAGTCCCAGAGCCACTTTGAAGCAAGTGCCTACTACCTACACCAAGGGTGACAGGGCACCAGCAATTCCTCCTTTTGGCTACAGCCTTCTGCCAACTCCCAGAGTGAAGCCAGGCAGGAGGAGGGTTTGGGTAGTCAGCAGAGCTTCATCTGGCTTTATAAACACAAGTGATGTCAGTTATCTTATGAGGAGTGGGTCAGGAGTCTAATTAATGGAGGCAGAAGAGCACACTTATTACATTATAAAAACGCCTGTGTTGGCTAAATGCTTAGTCAAATAACACCATGACCATGGCTCTGTCCTTTTTGTGTGTCATCACATGTAACTTTGAATTTCATTAATCTCACATACATTCAGCTTATTCTTTAAGTTTTTCCCAGGGATGCCATCTCTTGCCATCTGTGAACAAAGCAAATGCAAGCAAAGTCTACTACACAATCACTTGGAATTCGCAGCAAATATAAATTTCAGGAGCTTCTTCCTGCTGTTTTTTTGGGGGGCACAAAAACAACTCAGCTTGACTTATAAATATGATTACCTAAGATGACTCTCCAAGCAATGCAGAGAAATGTTGGCAATATTATTCCATTTTAAGGGTTGCTTTCTTTTTTTCATCAGACAGGTGTGCTTAGCTTTACAAGATGTAAAAGTTGGCTATACTGTATATTTTGGAGAGCAAATCTTTTTTTAACATTGATTTCCGTTATGTCAGAGACATTCTCCCAAATCTTTTGTCTGACTGCTTGGTTGAGATGACTGTGCAAATTAGGAGAGAGGGGTTAGAATGAGCTTCTTAGGAGCCAGCTTCCTACCTGAAAGGGACAGTCTAACAGGAAGCTTCAAGCTACAGAATGCTTCTGATTTCTCCTGTGAAATAACCCTGGTCTGTTCTAATGCTCACCGCCTCAGACTTCTCAGCTCCCTTGCACTTGATGATGAGGCAAAGATGAGCAGAGACACATCATGGAAGGATATCAAGCCAAAGCATGTTTTTGCTTCAAGAGAGCCTCAGGAGCTGGGATGGCTCAGCAGGGCATAGGGGCACCTGTGGCAATGACATTGCTAGGCTGAGAAGGCAGAGAAGGCAGAGGGGTGCAATAAAAACATTTGAACTTTAGTAATTGATAGGATGGAGGTCAAATAGCAGTTTCATTCAGGCCTGGCATTCTCATCCTTAGTAAAGTCAGGTACATTTTCTGAGCATATTGCTTAACATATTTTTAAAAGAAGGATTGAACTACCCTGCAGATGGTTGTAAGGGTTCAACATAATCCAGAAAAAAAAGTGGGCAAACTTTTCTTTAAACAGCCAAATAATAAATGTTTTTGGCTTTGCAGGCCATATGGCCTCCATCCCAATGACTCAACTCTACCTATGTAGTAAGAAAGCAGCCACAGACAACAAGTTAGTTAGTGGGTATGACTGTGTTCCAATAAAACTTTATTTACAAAATCAGGCAGGGGACTGGACTTGACCTATTATAGGCCATAATTTGCCCGCCCCTCATCTAGAATATGCCTGGTTCACAGTCTGGTGGGGTGCTAGACCAGGGTCTGTTTACTCTCAGATCCATCTGTGGTCTTTATGTCCACCTCTATAAACTACAATTCCCATCCTGCTTTGCCAGCTGGCTTCTGGATGGATCTGACCAATGGGAGGCAAAGGTAAAAGTTGGAGGTGGGGAGCTCTCTGTGTAGTTGCCCCAGCTTCCAGTTCTAGCTAGATGCCTTGGAGTCGGGGCTCCAGCAGCACCACCTTCTCATTTTTCCTCCGCTGGGCAAGGAGTGGTAGTGGCTAATCTGTGGGCTGCCTGGCTATCCCCTGCGGCTATGTAAATAGTTCTTTATGTTCAATGACCTGGTTAAAAGATTCATTTTCCTTACTGAACTCAGACCAGAAGAGTAAGTTCACCATAAGTGATTGCTGTTCTCAATTTATTCATCTTAACACTTTTAATTTCATGTAGTAACATCTTAGCAAAATAAATGTTCTTATAAGAAAAAGGTTCAAATTCTTAAACATTCAGTCAAGAAGAATTTATTGAATACCTATTATGTGCCAATCACTGTTGTAGTCCCCAAGGGTGTACAGTCTAATAAACTAGTTGATAACTTTATCCATCCTTTCTCCCATGGCTTCACATAGCCACAAGGGAAAAATGAAGACCCAAAGGATAATCATGGCTAATTTTTATTGGGAATATAATTTGTGCCAAGCTCATGTCTAAGTACTTTGCATGAATTAACTTACTTAACACTTATAATAGCTCAACAAGTAGGTAGTATTACTATCACCATTTTAGAAATGATAAAACTGAAGCACAGAGACATAAAATAATTTACCCAAAAACATTTTGCTACTAAGTGGTAGAGCTGAGATTTAAACCCAGGCAGTCTGGCTCCACACCTCAAGCTTCTAATCACAAAATATACTGCCTCCTTCCCAGGAGAGTTAAGAATGTGTTCAAGGCCATGGATAGTGGCTCCATGATAACCAGAACCAGGTTCTTGAGTTCTAATTATATGCTCCAACTATTATTAAAATGGCAGCCACTGCTGTAATCATTAAGGTAACAGCCTTCCCACTAAAAGAAATAACAAAAAATCATTATATATCTCTTTAATATACTTCATGGAATAATACAAATGTCAACAAGGAGCCTGCTGTATCAGCCATCAACAAACATTTTACAGAACATCCAAAATCCAACAAACACTGGAAAAATAACAAAATCAGAATTTTGTAAGTGAGAGATCGACTAGTTAAGTGGTATTGAATATTTTTAAGCTTTGTTGGCCCTTTTTGTCAACATATGCTTCTAGGAGATCCCAGTAGGCAAAATAGTCAACAGAGAAAAGTTGACTTGTTCCAGTTGGGATGGGTGGAAGATGCTAGAAGATTCCTGTTCCTCCTCCTGTGTCCACTTCTAACATCCACTGAGTAGGCTCTCCAGGTCCTTAGTTTAAAGCCATCATTGTTGGTTCACCCCAGTCCTTCTGAACCCTTGAGAAGTGACTGGGCTTCTCCGAGGTAATTTGGGTTGGTCTTGGCACCAAGACCAGGGCCCAGGCTCTAAATTCCTTGTCAATGCCCTTTTCAATGTCACCATTGTATGAATTTTTTGGCTTGTTTGTTAGGGGACAGGGAGGTGGGATATCTTTGCAGCAGGCAAGTATGTGTGTCTTTTGAGCCCACCCACATGGGCAACAGTAAAAGCAGCCAGGATGGCCAGTGGGGAGCATCAGCAGAGCACAGCAGAGCACAGCCTCTGTCAGCTCAATGGGGCAGGCCTAATTTCTGAGGATCTAACAATTCCCAGCTCTACGATCAAGGCTGCACTGAGATAAATGGAGAAGAAAACAGCTCTCTGATCTACTCGGGGCAACACTTGAAACTGCTCAGCAAAAAGCACTTCCCAAAATATCAAAAGCCATGTTCCTAAGACCGTGGTGAGTTGGCAATGCACATTTGCGTCCCCAGGCTTGCTGTGTGCAGTTGTTTTTATGACATAACAGAAGCTCCCATGGTGCTGGAGCCCAGAATCAGAGAGGGCCTGGCCCGCAGGCTTCCATGCTGCAATGGCTTTTACACATTATGTGTTTCTCTGAGGCTTTCCCCCTAATGGAGCCAGCAACCTTCCAGCTGCTATTCAGACTTCATGGGGGTTCCCAGATCTCAGCAGAGAGAAAGGAAAGCCCTGGAAACCCAGCTTTGAAACAGCTCTCTCAGCTGAGGAGACCAATGATGCAGACACAAACTCTTGATGACTAAGCAGAGTGGGCTAGATAGAGGAACCAGGGTGGTACATAGGGTTCCCTTTAATCTTTTATGGCAGTTTTTGTATCTGTGCATGCATTGGTCAGAGCAAGGTCATTAAAGATCATGGTCCTAAATCAAGGGGTTGTCACCTCCTAAATCACCAGCCAGATTTCATATTTGCAGCTACATGCCATCTGTTTGTTCAGATTTTCTTTCCTCCTCAATAAATTGTATTATCCAAAGACACTAACCTAATGACTGTGTTTCTCAGAATGTTTGTTTTTTGTTTTTTGGGGTTTTCAGGGGGGTTTTGTTTATTTTGTTTTATTTATTTATTTATTTATTTATTTATTTATTTTGTCTTTTCAGCTGGTTAAAAACTAAGAAGCTTTGCTTGAATTACCATCAAACCGAGTCATATGAAGACATAAGGGACTGACAGTTCTCCATTTATAGATTAGATGTGATTTTCCTAGCTTTTAACAGCTTTTCAATATAACTTGTCATTCCAATGTCCTCTCCATTCCAAGATGACAGCACAAATTGGACATAGATTGTGCACTTAGCAGCTGCCCTTCCAGAAACCCTGAGTACCTAATGGTTTGTGAGATTATTGGTTTGTTGGGTTTTTTCTAGTAAACTCTTTTTAAAATTCCAGTAAATTGGTTAAGTTCATGTCTTAAAGAGAAAAAAAAAAAGTCAATGTCCCTCATTACTCTCACCTTTTAGGGTGCCCTCACCCTCCTATGGAAATGGACATGATCCTACCTGACCAAGGATTCAACATTGTCTACCTTCCTCAAATGTTCCAAATGTACTTGCTTCCTTTTGTCAACAGCATACGGGTCTTGACTTTGAAAACTGTATTCAGCAGGCAATGATCTAGGTCCACAATGCCACAGGCTGTCCCCGTCCCACCCAGGATGCATCCATCCATGCTCAGCATTCAATTCCAGATTTTTCTTTTCTTAAAAAGGTGCCCCACCACAACCACCACCAAATTACAGAGCTCATCCCTAATTAGTGGGATTTGGGGAGGTTTTACTTTCCTTCTTCCTTGCTTATTATTTTTTTTAATTCTATCATGTATTTCCCATGGAATAAAGGAACTACATATTATGCTTATCTTTGTGATAATCATCTCCCTTCATTTTATTCTAATTTCATCACCCACTTATACATCTTGAAGCAATATTTTTTTTAGTTTTGCTTGTTTTGAAATTTGATATAAAAATAATTATACATTTTTATAAGTTTATTAAAGAGCAAAAATGTGACAATGAGAAAGGAAACTATCTAGATCTACACTGTTCGGTAATGTAACCACATGTGGCTGTTGAGAACTTAAAATATGACCAGCCCAAACTGAGATGAGCTAGAAGTGCAAAATGCACACCAGATTTTGAAGACACACTTTAGGAAGAAAGGAATGTGAAATATCTCATTAATACTTTTATATTGATTACTTGTTGAAATGTTAATATTTTAGACATATTGTTTTAATAAAATACATTATCAAAATTGACTTTACCTATTTTTTTTTTGTAAGTGTGGCTAGTAGAAAATTTTAAATTACACATGCGGTTTGCATTATATTTCTATTGGATGGTGCTGGTCTACCAGCTCTCTGCATGCTTTACACTCAAAAATTACAATTCTAAACAATGTTGGTGATATTTGGATTTTGATTCTAGATCATTTTGCTATCGCTTTTTTTCCCTTTTTTTGGACTTAAATTGGTCCTAATTTTATTTTATTTTATAGAATTTATTGGAGTAATATTGGTTTAAAAAATTATATAGGTTTCAGGTATACCATTCTTGGAAATCTTACCATTTGCAATATCATGGATGTACCTGCAGGGTATTATGCTAAGTGAAATATGCCAGTCAGAGGAAGACATGTGCCATATGATTTCACTTATACATACAATCTAATGAACAAAATAAACTAACAAAATAGAAACAGAACTCATAGTTACAGAGAACAGACTGACAGCTGTCAGAGGGGATAGGGGATGGGGGATTGGAAACTGGGTGAAAGGGGTGAAGAGATTAAGCAAAGAAAAATATCACAGACACAGATAACAGTATGGTGATTACCGAAGGGAAAGCGGTATGGTGGAGGGGAAGGTAGAACAGGATAAAGGGGAGCTAAATGATGTAGAGGGAGACTTGACTTGGAATGGTGAGTACACAATACAATATACAGATCATGTATTTTTTAGTTGATGACTTCCCTTGAGTCTAACTCCCTATATTAAAAAGTTTTACCTGCACTTATTTCTCTTCTCAGACTCCCTTCTCAAGCAACCAAAATAAACATTGTACCAATTACTTAGTGCCTTTGACAAATGGTCGGCATTCTCGCCCTCTAATTCCTTTGACCTTCCCATTTCCCTCACACCTTCACTTTTCCTGTCACACTGCATGCACCTGCTCATGCATGCTTGCCTCATTCTTTCATCAAAGACTTCCATGGTTTTGGCTTATATGTGATAGATCATGACCTCACTCACAGCCAAATCACACCACAAGGAGATCTCTTACTCTCCATATAACAAAAATTAAAAAATAAAATAAAGTTTTAAAAACCCCTTTATATTAAAAATAACTAATTATCACCTCTGCTCTTTAAGTGGTTCTTTGACAAGACATGGGATCCATTTTGGTGCTCCTACAGTCACGATGTGATTGATATAAGAGAAAAGGCACTGGATTTGGAACCCAAAGACTTCTCTCTGGTTACACATGTGATTTTAAGCAACTTGCTTCTCCCTTCAGCAAATTGCTCATCCCTGAAGGAAAACTTTCATAACTATTGGTTTCCAAGCTTCCCTCAATGAAAACATTCTAAAAACATGAAGTTGATTGGTGGCTTATCTAAGTTTCTGTTTTCTTGTCAGCCAAACCAGAACAATCTCAGTACCGACCCTTATGCCATGCTAAGCACACTGTGGAATACTTTTTATTTCAAACAAGCATTGCTGGTTTGTGCAAAGACCAGCAACAGCCCCTTTGGGGGCAGATTGGGCTTGTTTTAATATATACATAAATGCAGTAGTTATTACTTCAGAAAACTTACTGAATTTATTTTTACTTCCTTGGATCAGACTTTCAATTTCCTCTCTACCTGGCTGATTTAGACCAGTTTCCACTGGCAACATGGATGGTGGAATCATGCAGAAATCCTAGCAGTTCTCCTCCATCTCCAGTTACTGCTTTGCCCGATATCCTTCCAGATGTTTCCTCATCACGCAAAACTAAAATGAAAACAAAATATTAAATCAAATCTTGCTCACTTTGGCAATGTGGCCTCAACTTCTTCACCCCTCGAGTATGGAGTCCCCCCATTCCCTGAAATTATTTTCCAGTTCATCAGAAATTCTGTAACTGCACTGTCAAACTTGGCAGCCACTAACCACAGCTGGCTATTGAGCAAGTGTGGCTAGTGCAAATTGAGACGTGATAGAAGTGGAAAACACACTCAAACTTCAAAGAGTAAGTGCAAGTATAAAAAAGAAATGTAAAATATCTCACTAAAATATTTTATGTTAATTACATGTTGATTGGTAATATTTTAGGTATATGAGGTGAATAAAAAGATCAAATTTGTATTTTATGTTTATTTTATTTTATTTTACACTATTTTTAATAGTATTTTTAATTTTTTGTTTTATTTTTTCCATTACCATTTATCCTCCTTATAGCCCCTCCCCCACAAGCACCACACTGTTGTCCAAGTCCATGAGTCCTTTTTGCTTTACTGCACTTATTTATTTTCCTGTTTTAATGTAGCTACCAGAAAATTTTAAATCACATGCATTGTATTTCTACTGGATAGCACTGTATTCACAGTGATCAACTTCTGCTGCTTCCTACTCTGGAATAATGTCTATTCCTTCCTTTCAAACTACTGCAATCTGTAAATTGAACAAATGTCCATCTTGGGCATATGAACAAGGCAGCCTTAATTTCTTCTCCCATTATCCTTTAACTTGCTCAGGAGGGCTAGCTTTGCCCATGCTTCTGGGTGAAAACTTGACTTTTTTTGTCACTCTTAGGTAACAGGTAATCTAAGAGTTATCTGAGTCGCAAAACAGTTTTGATTGGTACATAGCATTTCAAACACACATACTAGTATAAGCTTCCAACTTCATTCAAAGTTTTTAGGAACTCACTCTCTCTTAGATTGATCTGTTGTTTAAAAACAAAGAGCTGCCATCAGTGAAGGGGATAGGACTGTCACATTCTTCTTTCTCCCTAGTCCTTGTACCCCTAACTTCTAACCAGGTTTCTGATTCCTCCAGTGTGGGAAAGCAAGGAGCAAGGTGAGGTGTGGTCCAGTTGAGAGCAGGTTGTGGGCTCTCTGGGACCTACCAGTGTTTCAAGCTGGCTCTTCCTCCCCAAAAGATTCCAGAAGGTCTTTTGAAACCTCCCCTGTTGCTGAGGTTCTCTCACCCAAAATTCCCTTCGTGCAATTGATGAGCTCCTCCAACTTTTTGTTCGCTTTTTCTGCAGTCCAGAGGAATCCAGCAACACTTACATTCTCTCTGATAAGCTTTCTCCACCCTTTTCTGAAAAGCAAGTTTTATTAACATATAACAAATGCAAGTGCAGAAGTCATCTTGAAATATCTTGTACATCTTGAAATATCTCTGAGTAAGTGTGTATGACCACTACCTGAATCAACAAGTAATCTGTTCACTTTCATAATGGTCTTCCCTGAACAAGGTCTAAAATGCCAGCCTGTGGTCTGGTGTGGCTGCATGTGGTTCTGGGGATGTTCATGCACTCTCTACTCCCACAGATTCTGGGAGGACATGTCCAGGGTCCTGCCTCTGCTTCATTCCCACCAGCAGAGCAGGAGGTAAGTTTTGTGTTTCTTCAGGTACAAGTCAAATGTTTATCTGCCTAGCTGCTGGAGACTGATAGCAAGCTCACTGAGTGGACTCACTGCCCCTTATCTTGTTTTAGGGTAAGAAAAGGGGACCTCAGATCCCTTTTCTGTGAAGGATAGATAGCACTATCTATCCAAGATCATACCAATGATTCTTGCCAAATAAACTCTTTTTATTTTTAATTTTTTAGATTTTATTTATTATTTTTCAGAGAGAGGGGAAGGGAAAGAGGCAGAGAGGGAGAGAGACATTAATGTAAGGTTGCCTTTCACCTGCCTCTAGACCTGGATAGAGACCTGGTTATGTGCCCTGGCTGGGAATGTGCAAGCTGGCACATTACCCACTGTGCCACCAGCCAGGGCCAAAGAAATTCTTAATCAGAATTCCTTCCTCACCACTCCATAAGGGAAATATGGGGGTCTGATTCTCAGCTACCTGCTTTGAGTATGTTCACCTCAATTTGGTACCTCACTTGGGATCTTCTATTTAGCATCTGAAGGCTTTATCAAAATGTTCATTTTAATGTTCTGGTACCTTGTCATCTTCTCCATTCCCTCCTCCAATTATTATTTTTTTTAATGCGGAAAGGGAGATAATTTCTGCCCAAGTAATATATATATATAATTATTTTCCATAACTATATTTACATATAGTTATGGAAAGTTAGCTTCTACCTTCTTACCAAGTTCTGTTTGCTATGAGAGATTCAAATGTCTCATTCACAGGTCAGGGTCCCCACCTGCACAGCCTGTCATACTACAGGACAATAGCCTAAGCAAGGTTGAAGGAGAGCAGCATTTTGGTTCAAATCCCAGATCTCCCATTTATTACCCTCTTGGAGACCTACTTTCTCCAAATGCTATGATACTCCTTGCTTTCTAGAGTACACAAAAGTAAGGTGAAATGGTGAATAGTTAATGAACAGGTAACCATTAACTTTCCATGATTTTTCTGGCTCATAACATAGTGTCAGTTTTCTTGTCTCTTCTTCCAAATCTTCTCTTAGGGTAGTCACTTGTCACATAAATTTTTATAAGTATCTC
Organism: Noctilio leporinus; assembly: GCA_004026585.1. Classification (NCBI taxonomy): domain Eukaryota; kingdom Metazoa; phylum Chordata; class Mammalia; order Chiroptera; family Noctilionidae; genus Noctilio; species Noctilio leporinus. The sequence goes on from PVIW01002436.1 coordinate 172,711, forward strand.
CCATGGAAAACCTTCTCCTGGATCTAAAGAGAGGAGAAAAATCTAAAGCAAGAAATAAGGGAAACTAGTCCAAAAATGGTATCTATTTTTGCACTTATCAGAGAGCAAATTTCAAGAGCAGATTTCAAAGACCTTAAAATCTCTGGTTATGATCTTGTGATACATGTCAAGTTTAATCTTCTTTCTTTCCATGTTTTATATGGATGAAACTATTCCTAAAACTCAGATTACCTTTTTCTTCACCACATATGCATTTTTTTTTTCAAGCAAATTCATTCAAAACTACATGAGTATAGTTCATACAGCTCTTTCAGCTTGCAAGGTTTTTTTTTTTTTTTTTTTTTTTTTTGGATTGAATCTCCATCATTGTTTATTTCTTTGCTTTTTAAGTAAAATAAAATGCCTCATAGTCATCTGCCTCTACCATCGATTTACATGTTTTTTCTAAAGATTGCCACCACTCTCGACTTCTTGGGGCTGCTTCTCAGACAGAGCAATCTGTTCATGCAGCAAAATAGCTAAGCAAACGATAAAGAGACTATTACAGGAACAGACAGGATGCAGTTCTTAGAGTCTGGTACAGGACAGGTAATATGTTACCAGGCTGCTTAGCCTACTCTAGAAAAACACACGTGTTTTCTGAAGCTACAGCCTGGATAAATCCCATTGTAATAGAGAAAATGGTAGCTATGCTTGTCGTATTCCAAGAGCTCAGTGCAAATGTCTACTGTGGGAAAATCTACACAGGGAACCTCTGTCCTCAGCCAGGGATTCTGGAGAAAAATCATATACCGTGTGTGGTTAGTTTAAAAAGAGACCAGAACAAAAAGTACTAAAGGATCATAGGACCTGTCCTATCAGTTGGGAAAATTACTCAGTACCAGCCCCGCTGACAGTGGGGCATCTTGGGAGGGGATTATCCCATGCTGTGGGGAGGTGCCGCCCACCCTGCACGGGTCTTTTCAACCATGTGCACACACCTGGCTACTGGGTTTGATCAGATGCCCCACCAAGAATATGAAAGGCCAGAAATATAATAGAAACCAGAGTTCCTGCAGTTTGAAGGGAGAATGATGTTGGAAAAGCAGCAGAGAGTTGCTTCTGGTCTAGGCCGGTAGCTTACGGTGTTGTACAGAAAAGGGAATTGTCTGTTGCAATTTATAAGACATAAAACAGGAGTAATAAAACCTGGAATCAGCACCACAGGCCCCACTGTTGTAAAATACTACAAAATACTGGTGTTCCCTCTTGTAGTTTATAGAGCTCCCAGTGGACGCTGCAGTCTTGTCTTTTGATTTCCGTTGTTTGAATGCAGGTTCTAGACTCCTGCACAGTGGTCAGAGAGTCAAGGAGAGGTCGTTTTGCTGCATCATTGCCTTTTGTAACCAGGTAGATAGACTGTGCTTACCCTTTACATGACAAGAACACCTTTGGAAATTTCTTCATCTTACTCTGATTTCACTTTTCTGAACCAGTTGTGTTACATAAGGAGAAATAAGCAATGGATATTCTCACAAAATAGAAAACCCTTCCAAAAAAAATACACACACACAAAACACTAGCCTTGGCCTAAAACACCCAGGGCAATAGAGAACATCTTCAAGCCTAGCCATCATCTGAGTAAAAGTAATTTTTTAAATTAAAACAAACCCCATTTCATACTTCACACAATGATGCAATAATGGCAGATCCTATAGAAACTGTGAGACACACAGTAACACATGTGAAATGGAGGTAAAAGGAAAGATTAAATGAAAATACATATTTGAGCTGGTTATTAGGAACAGTAACGTTTCCAGGAATGGGACACTTGGGGAAATAGTTGATTTGGCTGGGGATAACAGCGCCTCTTAGGTGTGCCCTGAGAAGACACGATCAGAAACTTAATTTTAAATCTGAGAATTGTAATAAGAACTTGGTTATTTAAAGTCGCTGCCAAAGAGGAGGGAGCAAGCATAAGCTAAACCCAGGAGAATGGATTGTAAGATGCTCATATTACCCGTGAGATCAGAAGGAGGGGCAGGGACTAATTAAATATGCTAAAGCTAATTTCTACTTGTCTTTTCTAAATGCTTTCACAATAGGAACCCTCTGCTTATATAGTACTCTGCCACAAAGGGTGAAACAATTAATTTCTGAGATCAACATTAATGTATGAGACAAAAAGGAGAAAAAAGATTCATGTTCCAACTCTACCAACTGCTCTTTTCCAGCTGAGGAATTCTGGTGAGATGTTTGTGATTGATGCTTTGGTCTTAATCTTCCCATTTCTAGACTAATTTTACATTGCCGGACACTCACTGTGTTCCTCCCTGACTGATGTCATTTTTGCAAAAGAATAACTAACATAATAGACAACATGGCAATTCTCTCTTTTGCCCAACCTGAAATCTAAAAAACTACTGTTGTCTCTTACTCCCTTAAATAACTAAAACATGGATTTGATGGTTAAATTTGGAGTTACATGGGAAGTATGCTCAAAAGGGTATATTTGAACTGTGCAGAGGATAGAAATTAAATGGTCAGGTGGGGATTCGGTACATGATGAGCTGATTCCAGACACTGTAGAGAAAAGGACACCAGGGGAGCACAGCAAGCGAACAGCCTTTTACCTAGTATAAACTCAAGATCAAGAGAAGGCTCATACCAAGTAAAAATTCCATTACTTTGTGTATGTCTTACTATCTTGCTCTCCTTGCCTGACTACAACACAATGACCTTCAAATGCAATCTATTGCTGCAGTTACGTTAATCTTCACCTGAGTGAAGCAGAATCAATGCGCTTGACCAGCAATTCCAATTAAGCCACTATAGGCAATCCTGCTGAATCTGCAAGTTTTGGATTTATATTGAATTAATTAAAGCTGAAAGGGGTTCCCATATTACAGCCACACTTAATGCATCTTTGTCAAAAAGAAATGTAATTACAATATTGCACGTATATAGTAGGTTGATCAACTTACACAAGGTGACAACCATGAATTGATCATGTGAGAGTGTCAATAAAAATCTGAGTAGCTAGTATAAAATGACCCATCTTTAGATTATTTAATTCCCTAGAGCCTGAGTGGTTCAGATGATTGGTAAGAAATATGCATTTAGAAGCACTTATTTTTAGGTCAGTTGTTTAAATAGGCTGATAGGTAATATCAAAGGCAACTGCTCCATATCAATTTTTATCATTTAGACAAAACTCAGGTTTTAGTCTAACAATTTATTTTAACATGGGTAAATCAAAAAAAATGTTTAATATATATTTACAGTTAATCTTTGGAGAAGAAAATCTTTCCTAGCCCTTGCTAGTAGCACATTGGACAAGGCACTGGCCTGCAAACCCAAAGGTCACTGGTTCAATTCCCAGCCAGAGCACATAACCAGGTTGCAAGCCAGGTCTCCAACCAGGTCCATAGCTGGAGGCAGGTGAAAGGTTACCACACATTGATGTTTCTCTCCCTCTCTGCTCCTTTCCCTTCCTCTCTCTCTGGAAATAATAAATAAAATCTTTAAAATAAATAAATAAATAAATTTTAAATCTTCCCTGAAGGAAAAAAAAGCTAGGAAGTTTATAAAATGAAGTAAGCAAAACATGTGTGTCTACTATCTGGGGTTTTTCTGATTTAAGCATCAGACACACCTTAAGGAATTAGCTCTACTGATGAACTATAATGTAGTTTTTGACTTGCCAGATTTAATTACAAGATAAAAATTCTCAACTTAAAAGTTGTAAAAAATTAAAAAGAGGGACTGTGACCAGTTAATCTTTATAATAATGTTGACATGATAATTGGCAAACTCTGAAACTCAAAAAAACTTATCAGAAATAAAGACCATTGCATAATGATAAAGGTATCAGCTCTCCAGGAAGGTATCACAATCTTTAATGTGTGTACATTAACAACAGAGTATCACAATACATGAGGCAAAAACTGGTAGAATTGCAAGAAGAAACAGACAAATCCACTTGGAGACTTCAACATCCTTCTTTCAATAATCGATAGATCAAGCAGGCAGAAAATCAGTAAGGCTATAGTGGACCTGAAGAGTAACATCAATCAACTGGTTCTAATTGACATTATGCAATATTTCATCCAACAGCAAAAGAATATACCTTCCCAAACTCACATGGGACATTTGCCATAATAAAGCACATTCTGGGCCATAAAAGACTCTTGAGCAAATATGAAAGAATAGAAATCATACCAACTATATTCTCAGACCACAGTGAAAATAAACTAACAATCAATAAAAAAGGATAGCAGGAAATCATCTTTGGAGATTAAACAGCACTACTAAATAACATGTGAGTCAAAGAAGAACTCTCAAGAGATATTTTAAAATATTTTAAACTAAATGAAAATTAAAATACAACTTACAAAGTTTGAGTTATGCAGAGAAAGCAGTGCTTACAGGGAATTTATAACATTAAATGCACCATTTAAAAAAGAAAAACAGAACCAAGTATATGAATACAAGGAATAGGCCTTCAGTGGTCAGGGGAAACAGGTTGGGGGGAGGGAGGAGGCAGAGGCAAGGAAGGGGAACAGCTTAGACAAGAACCTAGTATAAAGGAACCATGGACATGGACAACAGGTGGGATTGACTTTGGGGGGAATGGGTGGGTGGGGAGGGGGACAGAGGGGAGCAAAAAGGGGATGGATGTAATACAACAATAAAATTTAAAAAAGAAAAAAGATCTAAAATTGATCATCTAAGGTTTTTAGATCTTAATAAATTAGAGTAGAAATTAAAGACATTGAAAACTGGAACTCAATTGAGGAAATCAGCAAAATCAAAAGCTGGTGTTTTGAAATGACCAATAAAATTGATAAACCTCTCACCAGGTCAACCAAGAAAAAAGAGAGTCGGGAGGACAAATTACTAATATCAGAAATGAAAGAGAGGTCATCACTACTGATTCTAAAGGCCTTAAGAGAATATTATAAACAACCTTAAATTCATAGATTAGATGAAATGCACTAATTCCTTGAAAGACACAAAGCAACAAAACTCAAATAAGAAGTTAACCATCTGAATAGGCTGATGTCTCTTAAAGAGTTTGACTCAATAATTAATAAGCTTATGGGAAACAGAAATTACCATAACCAGATGGAATCTGTAGCGAATTCTACCACATATTTTTAAAAGACATCATCAAACCAATTCCCTATAACCTCATTCAGAAGATAGAAGCCTCATTCTATGAAGCCAGCATTATCTTAATATCAAAATCAGACATAGACATTACAAGAAAACTACAGAGCAACATCTCTCATGAATATACATGCAAAATACCTCAATGAAATATTAGTAAATTAAGTTCAACAATTTATACAAAGAATTAAACACAGTGACAAGTGGGATTTATTCCAGGTATATAAGGTTAATTCAACATGAAAATCATTTAATGTAATCTACCACAGCAACAGGCTAAAAGGAAAATCATATTACATCAATTGATGCAGAAAAAAATATTTGACAACATCCAACATGTATACATGATTAAAACTCTGTGCAAAATAGTAATGAAGAAGAACTCCCTTAACTTTAGAAAAATATATATATACAAAAGCCTACAGCTAATATCATACTTAACAGTGAAAAACTGATGCTTTGCCCCTTAAGATGGAAAACAAGGGGAAAAGGTCCCCTTTTACAACTCTCATTCAGTATCATGAGTTTTAGCTGTTACCATAGACAAGAAAATGAAATAAAAGTTCCACAGGTTGGAAAGGAAAAAAATAAAGATGTCCTTGTTCATAAATTACATGAATGCATGTATAGAAAATCCAAAGGGGGAAAAAATTCTAAGTATAATTTTAACAAAATATTTACAAGATCTATTAACAGAAAACTAAAAACTTTGATCAAAGAAATCAAAGATTTAAATTGAAAAGAAATATTCGTCTCTCTCTCCTGTTTTTCTAAAATCAATAAACATAGCCTCCAATGAGGATTTTAAAAAACTTTTTTTAACTTACAGAATGTACAACATAAAGAGTGAATACTAGTGTAAACTATGGGCTTTAGTTAATAATAGTGTATCCATATTGATTCATCAATTGTAAAAACTGTACCACTCTTAATACAAGAAGCTAATAATAGGAGAGACTATGAATAGGGGAGAGAGTGAGAATAGGGAAACTGAGTACTATCTGTAATTCTAAAACTGCTCTAGAAAATAAAGTCTACTAACAAGGAAAATGGGAACAGACTCATAGCTGGAAAACATAATGATAGCTAAGGAGGTTGGTGTAGGTGAAGAGGTGGTAGGATTGAGCAAAAAAGGAGAAAGGACTCATGGACATGGACAACAGTGTGGTGATTGCTGGGAGTAGGCATATATAAGGGGACTAAATGGTAATAGATAAAGGATAATAAACATTGAATCAAACAAAAAATCTAATAAAAGAGAATAGAGCTTACTAACTTATGAAATAAAATAATAGTTTTTTAATGTTCTACTAGTCCCAAACATAGTAAACAAATACAAACCCACACATAAAACTATCAGAATGAGATCATAGAACTTAAACATTTTTTAAAATCTTACAAGCTTCAAAAAAGAGAAGGTAATCACCCTGGCTGGTGGCTCAGTGGATAAGGCGCCAGCCTGCGAACCCAAAGGTCGCTGGTTCTATTCCCAGCCAGGGCACATAACCAGGTTGCAAGCCAGGTCTCCAGTCAGGTCTGTGGCTGGAGGCAGGTGAAACGCAACCGTACATTGCTGTCTCTCGCCCTCTCTGCCTCTCTGCCTCTCTCCATTCCCCTTTCTAAAAATAATGAAATAAAATCTTTAAAAAAACAAAACAAAACAAAAAAGAGAAAGTAATCTAAAAGAATGAAACTGACTTTAGGGTTTTCATCAGCAGCCATAGATAACAGAAAACAGTTGAGTAACATTTTTAAATAGCTGTAAGCAAACAACTGTCAAACTATAATTCTATCAATTATTGGGAAGGGAGAATAATAACATTTTCAAAAATATAAAGATTAACGGAATTTATCTTTATATTTATCTATTGTCTATTCTTTCCAAGGCATGGACCCAGGGTGAAAGATTGCTGAAGGATAACTCAGCAAAAAGGAACTTTAACTGAGAAAGAAATTGGGATGCAAGTAGCATTCTTATATCCTAATATATATATATATAAATATTTGTCATTAATATTTGTAATATTGTAATTCTAACTGATAATAATTGCAGGTGGGGTATTGGAAACAACTTGGAACTAAAACATACAAGACAAAACAACATTAAGGGGAGAATGTAGATTAAGGTATCTTAGGCTTTTGTATTCCTCAGGATTGAGATATTGATTAATATTACTTAGACTTCTCAAGTGAAGAATATAGAGTAGCTCTTTTAAAGATAATTACTACAGAATAAAAATAAAATATATAACCTCCTAAGCTATACAAAGAGGAAAGTTGACTAAAAACAATATAGATTGTCCGAAATGAATGTCATCAGAAACCCCCAAAATTTAACTCATATTGTTCATTTTTTCCAAAGCATTTTACAGCATTTTGTATCACTGCTATGACCTTATTGCTATCTACCTGGCTTATTGGGAAAAGCACACAAAAATTTATACAGGTGTCAAGGATATTGATTTATTAGTAGAAAAAGTAAATAAGTAAAAACAAACACATTTTCCTTTTGAAACACTTTTGTCTTATCTACATATTCTGCCAAGTGTTGATCAGACATTATTTAAGGAAATGTAATTTATTAGCAAAGTAATGAGCTCCATAATCAGACACACTGGTTTTGACTCCTGTTTCCATCAAGTATTTGGCTTTCAACAAGTTTTTTTAAGACAACTTACTTTGGACAACCTTTTTAAGACTTGGTTTGCTCATCTATATAATAGGGGAAATGGCCAGAACCTTGTAAATTTGCCATGAGGCTCAAATAAGAAATATATGGAATAAAAATTCAGTGACTGTGTGTCCCCTTCCCCACTATGGCAAATCATCAGTCATTCCCCCAACATCTACTCTCCCATTTCTCCTCAGTAATAGAATTCCCAAATTTGAGCTGGACATCTAGAATCAAACTATTACTGTTAGCTTTTATTGCAGCTGAGTGTGGCCATGTAGTTAAGTCCTAGTCAATAAAATGCAACTGGAAGAAATGTTTAAAAAGATTGGCAAGTGCATTAAAGGAATGGGCAGCCTTCCTTCTCCCCTTTCTTCTTCTTACTGACTGGAAAAAAGACATGACAGCTGGAAAAGGTGAAGCCACCTTAAACCACAAGGTAACCTTGGAAATGGAAGCCATATAGGTGTAAAGCAGTAAAGTAGAAAAGAACCTACATTAGTGACAATACTAGGCCTAGACCACCTGTCTGGACTTAGATGAGGAAAAAAAGCTTTTTTATCTTCTCTAAGTCATCATTATATGATTCAGACAAATATTAGCCACATTAGACACTTGCAACTAAGTCTAAACTAATTGATATACCCATTAATCTTTTTCTTTAAAAATATGTTTTACAGGCCCTGGCTGTGGTACAGTGGATAAGGCCCCAGTCTGGGAACCCAAAGGTCTCTGGTTCGATTCCCAGCCAGGGCACATAACCAGGTTGCAAGCCAGGTCTCCAGCCAGGTCCATGGCTGGAGGCAAGTGAAAGGCAACCATACATTGATGTCTCTCTCCCTTCCCTTCTCTCTGAAACTAATAAATAAAATCTTTTAAAATATATATGTTTTACTTACATATTTCTTTTTAAATGCTTTAAAATTACTACAGAATAAAATAGATTGCAATTAAATCATCTTTACCCAAATAAGAACAAGGTACCTTACAAATATGCCTAATTTTTCCTCTTTTTTAAGATTTTATTCATTATTTTCAGATAGGAGAGCAGGAAGGGAGGAAGAAGGGAGAGAAGTATCAACGTCTTTTACCTGCCTCCAGCTAGGGACCTACCTGGAGACCTGGCTTGCAACCTGGTTCTGTGCCCTGACTAGGAATTGAACCAGCAACCTTTGAGTTTGCAAGCCAGTGCCAATCCAATGAGCCACACCAGCCAGAGAAAATATGCCTAATGTTTTTTTAAAAACAGGTTGCTGTTTAATGTCTTTGAACCTAGTAATTAATAATATTTACACTTGTACTTCCTATTCTATTTCTTTCAATAAAATGTCATAATAACCTGATGCTTCAGACAATGTGCAAGGCAGCATTATGAACGTGATGGAAAGCAAGAAATGTCTTTCTTCCTGTGCTCACAGACTGGAGTAAAGACCCTGGTAAATGAAAACGATCATCACACACAAGGCCAAGCACAGATATGTGTTATAGGAAACCCCTAGTGCTATAGGAACACTAATTATTCATGAAGTCAGATAAGACTTTGCTAAAAAAATAATAATAAAATAAGAGAGGAGCTAGATCTTAAAAGACAAAGAGTAATAATTCCACCAGGAAGAAACAGAAAGGAATGATAACCCGGGGAAGAGGAATAATTTAGAATGAGAAGGTGCTGTAAGAAAAAAAGAAACTTCCTTTGGAGTCGAGCACAAAGTATGTTTTAGAATTTAAAGTACAATGCAGTTCATTGTAATAACAGGATAACATGAAAAATGTTGAGTTGATGTCAGTTGAACTGACTATATGGCAGTCCTTAAAAGAAATAGAATGGTCCTGAATGGTGGCACAGTGGATAAGGCGCCAGCCTGCAAACCCAAAGGTTACTGGTAAGATTCCCAGCCAGGGCACATAACCAGGTTGCAAGCCAGGTCTCCAGCCAGGTCCCCAGCTGGAGGCAGGTGAAAGGCAACCATAAGTTGATGTTTCGCTCCCTCTCTGCCTCTCTCCTTTCCCCTCTCTCTAAAAATAATAAATAAAATCTTTTTAAAAAAGAAAGAAATAGAAATGTCATTTCAATATGAAAAATACTAGTAATATAATTTTAAGTCAAAGTAGCAGAATTTTGAATTTAAAATTAATGTAATTATAACTTCAGTGTGTTTGTAATTGCATGCATTACATGAGTGATTATATCTCTGAAAGGATAGGACTTCCTTTAGACTGGCACCAGAATTTAATCTTGTACTTACAATTGTTTATGTTGGCTGATTGGAAGACTTTCCCACATGTTAACTTTTGGCTCCCAAAATATCAAACTATTGCCTTTTCACTTCTCACATCTGACCTGTGCCAGGCACCACACAACACCATGTGCATATTACAATACAACGTCTGACCCTGCAACATTGAGTCAAAATACTTGATGGGACAGTAGAGAAAGATATTTCTGGGTTAACCTCTATGTAAGTGACTTGACCATTTAAATATAACTCATCTAACCTCAACTCAATACATTTACATGTCAATTTCACTTAGCCAAACCTCAAAAATTCCTACTGCAACTTCACCACCACCTGACATGAAGGGAAGTATTATGGATGGAAGGAAGTCTGAGAGGAAAGAAGCAGCAACCTGAAGAGTTTCAGTTACTTAATTGATCTTACTTTTGAAAGTTTATAAAAATATATGCCTAAGATAACACATTGCTATGGCTCCCCAGACCTCAGAGGGATTGGGGGGGGGGGGGGGGTGTTTGTGTGTTTGTTTGTTTGTTCTATTTTGCAAATGAGAAATTCTAAAGTTAAAACTTTATTACTTTCACAGAAAATGTTTCTCTACTTAATTGAAAATTAATGCAAATAAGCAAAAATAATTCACAGAAAAAATACCCCAAAAATATTGGCAATATTTGTATTTAGGTGTTGTAGCTGTATAGATTATTGTTACTGTCTACATTTCTACATTATCAAAAGAAACTTTAAACCATATTTTGCTTCAACATTAAACTACTTTAAGTGATTATTTCTTCCAGCTTTGGCTATTCTATGGGGCAGCAATCTTTTGATTTACTTGTTATTCAGATAAGAATCATGAAAGATATTTTAGTTTCCAAGGAGTTTTAGACCTTTGATGTTTCCCGCTCTGTTGTGTTCATTCACAAGTTGTAACTCACCCAAGTCTTCCCTAAAACACTATGTAGGTGCATACATAAAGTTGCAATGCTAACAACTTCCGTGATAACCAGTAACGAAGGCAAGACTTAGCTGGAAGACTACCATTAATTCCTTATTTGTTTATTTGGTTTGGTTCGGTATTTTGAAAATTTTTGTAGGAGTTTATTTCAGCCAAAATATTGCCATAATTCTAAATGATTATGAAACAAACATATATGCAAAACTTTCTGCTCTGGCATAAGTATGAAATATTTCATAAGAGGCAAAAGTGCTCTCAATTTTTATTTAGTTAAACAGAGTTATATTCAAGTTCCACCACATTTGCCAAAGTGTGGAACTGCCAAAGATATTTGCCATCCAAAAAGATGACAAAAGATGATAAGAAGTGAATCTGCAAAAAGGGCCAACTTTTATTTTAAAAATAAAAGCAGCCCTATACACATTGCCTGAGTCCCCAGAACTTCAGGAACATGAAGCATTTAACTAAGCATCTTTTATCACCACTGTCTATCTATCCTCTTAGGATCCTATTTCACAAACACTGACCCTAAATATCTTGCATATTGTGGCTTTGGTTTTAAAAGAGATTTTTGGTGTATGTTTTACATGTTTTTAATTAGCACAATTTATTGACTACTGGGGGAAAATTCTAGATTGCTTCAATTATACTGACACCCAACAGTGGTTATGGACACTTGTTCTGTCATATAGTGACCATAGCTTCTGAAACAAAAATCAGGATAAGTGGTGGAACAATCACTGGAATATTCAAGGGGGAAGAACAGTTAGTAAATCAGAAAATCCAGACTATACACATGCCATTAGCTATGGATAGTGAATGATACATATGAATAATGTATGCCTCTGTGGGATAGCTATTGTTTTTCAACTGACAAATATATGTAAACACTTTTTGAGAGTGTTAACCAATTGAGAGTTGTGGTTGATTCTATTTCCTTTCCAATTGCTTATTTAATTGATGTCAATTGTCTTCATTAGGTCAGCTCATCTGACAAAATGATAGATTATCCTTATACTTACTCTTCTCTAGGACAATTATAAAATTTTTTTTAAGTATTTCAATCTGCTAAAAGATATGAGAAGTATTACATGAATAATCTGTTAGTTCGACAATTAAAATTAGAGGACTATTGCACTAATTTGCTGGTTGCTGATGGATAAAGTCATGCTGACCTGCAGGCACAGTTTGAAATTAGACACATATTTTAATGGAAAAAAAAAATGTCGTGGCTCATTTCTCTAAACAGGATCACATTATTCGCAAAAGAGTGGGAGAGCCCTGTCTAGATGTGGCCTAGGGAACAATAGCTTACATATTCAATACCTACATCATAGGGCGGTTCTGTGAGTTCAATTAGTTTATATTTGTAATGTGCTTTAAACAGTGCTTGGCACATGGTAAATGCTATATAAATACTGTGAACAGTATTGACATTAAGGTGGAATTAACTTTTATTTTCAAAAATCTTTTGAAGAGCCTGGCAGAGGTTTTAGCTTAAGTTTATTTCTGATATGAGGGGTTTTTGTTTTTTATTTACTTTTTATATGTAAAATCTGTGAGTTAATCATCATGGATTAAAACTCACAACCTATTTGTACTTGTTTATTGGGTTGTTTTTCCTGCAACTGTGTGAGTTGTGAGTGATGGCCTGGAACCAAATCTTTGTCTCAACATGATCTGTTGCTTACTCTCATTCTAGCAAATATGATCCGTCAGGACATGACAAATATGCACATACAACTATATGGTGTTCCTAAATATGGATTCTGAGGGAAAACTTGATAATCATGTGAAACCCTGAATATATAAAACATGTTAAATACATTTGGTTAATTACAATACAAACAGGCTCTCCAATGTACTGAATGAGCAATGGATCCTCCCAGATGGTCTGAATAAAGTTCAGTGGAAATGAAAGGAAAATAAGGTATATCCTTAGATATTCAGGGAACTGAGGTGATTGAGGCAACAGGGAGGATATAGTCAGCGCATTTCATGCTGTACAGCCTGTCTGATAAACTAGCAAAACACGGTCTTCCAGAAAAGTCCATTTCATGAAAGACTAAAGTTTTACAGGAAAGAATCTTAAAAGGGCAGTAAGACAACCCTGAGCTGGCAGAAAAGCCTAACATTGTGTTACAAAGATGTGTCTCCAAACCTCAATCTGTGTCTGCATTTTACGTGAGTATGTGGATGAGGAGGGAAAGTTAAAAAACAAAAATTAAGGCTCTGGCTGGTGTGACTCACTGGATTGGTGTCAGCCTTCAAACCCAAAGGTCACTGGTTCAATTCCTAGCGAGGGCACATAACCAGATTGCAAGCCAGGTCTCCAGCCAGGTCTGTAGCTGGAGGTAGGTGAAAGGGGACCGTACACTGATGTCTCTCTCCCTCTCTGCCTCTCTCCCTTCCCCTCTTTCTGAAAATAATACATAAAACTTTTAAAAAATAAATTAAAAATAAATAAACATCTTAAATAAAATCTTTAAAAAAATTAAACACTGCATATGCCATTTCACCAAATTCTCTAAGATATCGCAACATGAGATATGCAGTTTTAATCCTCTTCTAACAAATGTAACATAAGGAAGTTTGGTCTTCTTTTCCACCTCTCCACAGAACACCATCCAACAGGGAAGCTTGAGGTCTGTCCAGGAGGAGAGGAGCTTCTGGCAAAAGCAGGGGAGGAGCAGGTAGCAGCCTGTGATGTTCAAGGGCAGCAGGGTTAGCAGGGTCAGGCAGAGGATCTCAGAAAAAGTAACTGTGCCCAGCAAAGGGACTCAGAAGAATATGACCCATGAGGGCACAAAAGGCACAGCCAGGAGATGAAGATTCCTGCCTCACCTAGACCAGCAACAGCCAGCAGAGGGGTTCAATAGCAGACTTGAGCAGTCAGAAGAAAGAAGTAGCCAGCTTGAAAATAGGACAGTTAAAATGATCAAATCTGAAGAGCAGAAAGAAAAGGGGATGAGAAAGAGAACATTCGCGTGGCAAAACACGAAAGATAATCTGCTCTTACACATAAAACATGTGCATACAAATATTTTATGCAATACTTGTGTTTTCAAAAATAAACAGAATTTTCAAAACTGAAATCATCATTCACTTTATTACAGAACCTGTTGAATAATGGATAACATTCCACAAATATAATTGCCTAGCACCATCTTTGTGTCAAATAGTCTGTGCTTAGGATACACAGGTGAACATAACAGGAGGCTCAAATTCTAGCAAGTGAAGTCATGGTGGTGTCATGAGTGTGCAACATGTGTAGTTGCACACTACACTCAATCTCATTTTGCATTGGATCCCACAAGTTACACAGCCATTTCTGAGTGGCACACGGGTAAATGATAAAGAGTGATGGCGTGAAGACAGGCAATAAACAGTGGGGCCGAGCAGGGTACCTGTTCTGGGGTGGTGGCAAATAAGTGGGACTAGAGGTCAGGCCCTAGTTCCTGGGGCAAGTCACTGCTGAAGAGCAACAGGACTTACCCAGAATGCTATTTAGTTCTCTTTGTTTTGAAAATTCATACATTGATAGTTTAGCTTTTTTTTTTTAAGTAAAACACACATCTCTGTACATATGCACAATATAGTTGAAAAAAAATTTCCATGACTTGAAAATAAGGTCTTAGGGTCTTTCTACAATATTTCATAATAAGCCTATTTAAGGTTCATTTTACTAAGTCTCTAAACCAGTGGTAGGAAAAGATTTTCTGTAAAGGGTCAGATAGTATAAACATTTTCAGCTTTGCAGCCCATATGATCTTTATTTCAACTACTCAGTCTGCCTCAGTAGTGTGAAAACGGCCATAGGTAATGCCAAAAGAAAGGGCAGGGCTGTAACCCCAGGCTTCACAGACACTCTTCAGGCAGGTTGCCAACCTTCGGCTGGGGCATCCAGTAACTTCAACTCCCTGCTTACTGTGTAAAGTTCCAGACTGGGGAAAGTTAGATGTTAACTTGTAGATTGAGAAAGGACAGTTTCTGCCTGGTCAAGACCATAACCTCATAATCTGTAGCTTATTACCCTGCAGGATAGTTACCAGTTTTTTTATTAATTGTCCATGATCCTATCCCAGTGATCTCTTTCCCCACTCACTACCTATGCATGTATGTATGTTTTAGATATAATTATCTAAGTCTTAATATAGGTATCAGTTTCTCAGATCTGCCTTTGTTTCTGCTTTGTCATCCTGCTGGTGCCCTCATTAATTAGTTAAATCTTTTACATTGCTTACTATATTTTTACAGGTGTTGTGTTTTTAACTTCTTAAATATTGTACTTTGTCTACAGACATAAAGACAACCTTAGACGGATACAGAATGGCTAAAGAGCTTTAACAGGCAATGCTGAAAAGTAACTAAAGTGCAACATACCTCAACCTGAATCTTCTCCAATACAGAAATATCACAATCTGCTTTATTTTTATATGCACACCAGCTACAGGAAAGCAAACTGAAGCTTTTTTTTTTAATCCAATATTGAGGGTCATCATTAAAATATCAACTACAAGGGGAACTTTCATGCAAGGAAGGCTCGGGACACTTGGCTCTCCCCCCTCTTGGCCCACTCCCTGCAAAGTTCTGCTCCTCCAAGCATCCCAGCCTTCCTCCTCTGACCCTGGGAAGCCAATGTCTCCCAACTCTTGTTCTGATTTCCTCTATGTTCTCCTGACTTAGGGCCCACAGAATAGTTTTGCCTTAATTCTACTAAGATGGTGTGAGAATTTCTCAAAATAAGTTGACTCTAAAACCAAAGGAAAACAGAAACATAAAAAGAGGTGACCTGCCACAGATCCACAGTTGGGTGCCACTGACCCAGCTCCTCAGACTGCGGTCCACAAGCATGGGAATGGCGGGGCTCAGAAATCGGTACAAAGTGCCAGAAGGAAAAGAAGATTGCAGAGGTGTCACTGGCTGCACTGGGTCAGCCTTCTAACTCTGTTTATAATGACTGTTTCATGTAAGAGTAGAGTGTGTGGACATTAAAATGAGCATTTAGTTAAGCTAGGGGTATAAGCTACTTTGGGCAATAGAGGCAGAATCAGGAATGTAAAGGAATTAGGAAGGAGGCCGGTTACTGACAGCTTCCCAAACCTTTCCATTACTCTTCCGTTAGCCACCAAAAATATACTCATTTGCATTTGAATTCTATCACAAAAGAGGAATCTAATAGTAAATGAGCTGGAAGGAACAAATCTAAACAATTTTTTTCTGCATATTTGCTAATTGCCTTCATTTTATAGTCTCCATAGCTTTCTGGCCAAAAAAGGAAACAAAAAAATAAATGAAAACAGATTTTTTTAAAGGGGCAGAGGCATATTTGTGTTTAACGGCATACATGGTACTTCCTGTGCAGATCTGTGTAAATCAAGATTGTTCTTTCCCTTTAAGTCTCCCTCCCCCAAAGTAAAGTGAGGCCAACCATAAAGTGAGGCTGTCGGTTCTTCATTATTTTGTTCCAGATTTGTTACGACCCAGCTCACTTGCACTACTTAAAATGCTTCTTGTCTGGCTGTTCCTACAGGCTTATCTGCAAGCATTCCTTTTGGACCGACAGCACAGCAGTCAAGAATTTAGCACTGGTGACCAAAAAAAAGTCAAAAATGCAAAACTATGGAATCCTAAGAGGGAAAAACCTATATACATCTACCCTGATGGTTTGTTAAAATGTTCTTTGTCTTTGAAAAGTCTTTTTTGAAAAATTTTGTAATATATGATGCATTAAAAAGGCATACATTTTGAAATGTATTTGCATGTATATGTATATATACATATATCGGCATTATATACCTTGTGTGTATAAAATTCAGTACACTATAACACACCATTTATTTTTCACAATCTCAGGGATGCTCTCAGCCAATGAGCTAACATGACACAGATCCTTCTGATGCTCTTGGCCAATGGTTTTTAGTGTCCCACACTGTGAGTTCTCTCAGCCAGCAAGCACTCTCTTACTATCCAGAATTGTATCTTATCATATGTGTTGTTTACTTTCCTATGTGCACCTTTCTTCCATTTATTTGTATTCTGATGAGCAATTTCTATCCACTCTGGATGATAAAATATGTGCAAATCACTCAAGATGTAAAAATGCAAATTTTATGACAGTTCACAGGATCTTCAAGACAACATTAGAAAAACAAGGTTCCAAGATCCATCAAGGTCTTATCAAGACTTCTCTAATCAAGCCAAAGTAGGTTTAACTTCTATTATAATAGCAAAGTTACAAAGCCTAAAAGCAGATATCCATTTATTCCCAAGTCAGATACTCTCAGTTCTAAATCAATATTCAAAGAAAGTTCTACCAGATCTGGGACTGCAAAGAAGAGTAGCTGTGCAATTGCCAACTACAATTCTAATTTAGGAGACTATGAGCATGAAATTATAGAATTTTTCCTTATCAGCTCAATCTGATTACCAGATCTTCACAATTTATGCATGTTTGCTCTGTGATTGCAACCACATCATTTGTGCACATGGTTCTGAATGATTTTTTTGGCATGATGTGTACACTGATATTGCTCACAGTTAATCAACAATTGTGTCTTAGTTTTTCAGCATCATTGAACTTGGATTTCAGAGCAGGGCTTCACTTTAGAGATGTGCACATGCTAGCAAACCACTGGTGCCAAGAGAAAAATGAGAAAGTTAGAAGTAGAGGTCAGCTAGGGTCAGCTGCCTGCAAATCTGTGGAGAATAAATGATTGCTATCTAGGTCATGTCAGGCCTCAGCACCTCAGCATCCTGCTCATGGTGCCAGTGGTCAGGTTTCATGATGTACAGTGCAGAACCAGCAAGTTCTGGCAGTGGGAGGCCTCTGGTCTGGTGAAAAAGAACTTATGCTGAGCCTTCAGGAGGGTTTGCATGATGTATTGCAAGCGTCAGGCTAACAGCCCCATGTCTGGGCAGCTTAGAGTACCAGCATCCTCACACTCAGTTGGCCCAATCCTGTCACAGCTGGATATCTCTACACCCACTCTCCTGCTTTCATGCAGTCTAGTGCTGAGAGCCTCAGTGTTGCCACACACTGTTTGTCCACCCTCCCACCACAATAGTAGTTTGCACACCTAGCTTACGGCAAGGGCAATCTTATATGGTTCACACTGAAACAGAGGAGGCTCTATACACATTAGAACAAAGAGGCTGTATACTCCAAGGTAACATCAATTGCTAAATTGGTTTCCCTTGGGGCTCAGTGTTCTGGGGCTCTGAGATAAAATTAACCCCAATGCTATTTTCTCTGGCTGACCCAGAAGGAAAGTCCAGCCATGCATAAACCAAGAAATTCCTCAGGTCTGACAGGCCACTAGGTCTTGGAATGGTTGTTATACAGCATTGTTGAGGGCATAGTTTACTGACAAGCTACCTGAAATTTTGTTGTCCTCACTTACCAAACTTTGCTTATTCCTAAAATCTAGGGGCTAAGCTAACCTGTCATCTGATAATAATAAATAATAAATGATACATTATATATGCATGTGAAATGATTAATATAATCATTATTAAGTAAAAATAAGTAATGAAATAAATAATAAGAAATAAATAATGTTCAAGTGTCATGCTATGATATTACATGTGCTATATCATAATTTTCCATAGAGAGGAGATATGATTATGCCCAATTACAAAAATGTAAAGGGGGAAATTTGGGATAATTGCAATAGTATAATCAATAAAACATACTTTAAAAAATACAAAAGTATAAACTGAGACTCAGGGAGGTAAAGCAACTTGTACATGCCCTTAAAGTAAGGAAATGCTACCCAGCATTTGTACCAGGCCTATTTTCCACACAGCAATGCCAATCCTGAACACCACCCATCCTCTGAATTCAAGCAAAACAGCTTTACCTTCATCTGCTTTCTACGTACACATGCTTTACTTTTCTTAACCTAAGTGTCCCATCATTAAAGAAGAGAAATTTGGAAAGCAGTGTCCTTCCTGTCCCTGTGTTGCCTTGTTCTCAGGTCTTGTGATCTCCTATTAACAGCCAACCATATACTGAGAAGGCAATGAAACAAGAACATCACCCTGAGCAAAAGATCCTGCCCTGAGATTTCACTCATACCTGCACACCCTCTTCCTACCCTGGTAAATATACCTTCTCTCATGGCAGCCTTAGACTATGGAAGTATGTTATGGAACTTCAGAAACAGAAGCTTCTTGGACCCCAGAATTGGAAGATTCACTCTGTTGGGTCCCTAACAACTTCATCCACCTCACTCTTCCCCCAATAAACATACAAAAAGATTCTCAATGTCACTAATCATCAGAGAAATGTAAATTAAAACCACAAGAACTATCACCTCAGACCAGTCAGAATAGCCATCATCAATAAATCAACAAACAAGTGTTGGTGAGGATGTGGAAAAAGGGGAAATTCTTTCACATTGCTGATGGGAATGCAGATCAGTGCCACCACTGTGGAAAGCAGTATGGAGATACCTCAAAAAATTAAAAATAGAACTGCTTTATGACCCAGCAATTCCACTTCTGAAAATTTATCCAAAGAAACATGAATCACTAATTTGAAAGAATATAAAAACTCTTATGTTCATTACAGTGTTATTCGCAATCACCAAAATATGGAAGCAGCCACATGCCCATCAGTAGATGAATGAATAAAACAACTATGGAACAATTTATTCAATGAAATACAACTTGGCTATAAAAAGAAGAAAAATTTACCCTTTTAACAGTCTTGATGAACCTGGAGAACATTATGCTAAATGAAATAAGTCAGTCAGAGAAAAACAAATACCATATGATTTTACTCAAATGTGGAATCGAATGAACAAACTGAACTAACAAGCAAAGTAGAGACAGGCTCAGAGAGCAGGATGACAGATCTGGGGTAGGGGTTAGAGGGTAGTGGAATCAAGCAAAAATGAAAAAGGACTCATGGACACCGACAACAGTGTGGTGATTGTTGGTGGGGGAGAGAGCTATAAGAGAGATAAATTGTAATGAAAAAAACACAATAAAAAATAATTTAAAAGTGCTGCCCTGGCTGATGTGGCTCAGTGGATTGAGCACAAGGCAGCAAACCAAAGGGCTGCTGGTTCAATTCCCAGTCAGGGAACATACCTGGATTGCTGGCCAGGTACCCCACTGGGGACACATGAGAGGCAACCACACAATGCTGTTTCTCTTCCTCTCTTTTCCCCTCCTTTTCCCTCTCTCTAAAAACAAATAATTTTTTTAAAGTGCCTTATACCAAACTACTCACTTATTTATTACAGCATTCTAATGAGGTCTGTATTATTATTCTTTCCATTTTACAGATGAGAAATAAAGGCTCAAAAGTTGTACAGGTAGAATCAGGTGGAAAGGTAATCTGACTCCAGAGCCCCCATTTCCAGTAACCGTGATAAACCTAGTATGCCTACAACATTCGGGAGACCAGGGGAGAACAGTGTGCTGAGACTTTTTAAAAACGTGCAATACCTGACTATTTAGTCAGGGGCACTTACCTCTTTTCCTTAGATTGTCAAATAAAAAAATGGCCACAACCAACACAGCAACACCCATCCAGGATGAATGAATTAATATTATACCTATCTTTTTTTGTCAGGTCAGCAAAAATATGTATTTTTTTGATGTGTCACAGAATTGTAGTAATTAGTTTATCTTAGGTATAAGAAAATTATACCTTTGAACTTGGGTTCTTTTACATAATTTATATTTTCCAAAATAATTTCTTCTTCTCTTTTGTTCTTTAATAAAGTTGGTTTGAACAATGGCACCCTATCTCAACTACAGCAGTAAAAGTCTGGACCTGAAAAGAGGAAATATGATCCCTTGGAGGCCAATGTGGCCTCAGAGGTAGGAGTAGGAAAGGAAGAAATGAAGCTGGGGAGCAAATGTCAGCTCCCAGTGTGCCACCAACCTTCTGAAGCCCTTCTCAACAGGAACTATGGCCTGTATTACAAATCCTGCAAAGACTATGGCTGGAACCAGGAAGCATAAAGACTTATAAGTGCACTCTAACACATAGCCCAAGGAGCAACCACCTTTCTGTAGTTTCTTTGGTGACATCTTCCTTGAATGACTTTTTTCTTTTTTTTTAAGATGTTATTTATTTACTTTTAGAGAGAGGGGAAAGGTGGAAGAGAAGCAGAGAAACATCAATATACGGTTGCCTCCTACACACACCCTACTGGGGACCTGGCCCGCAACCCAGCCATGTGCCCTGACTGGGAATTGAACCAGTAACCAGTTCACAGGTGGGCACTCCATCCACTGAGCCACACCAGCCAGAGATTACTTGACTCATTTTTGACCCATATTCTCTTGGCAAATTGTGACCACAAGCTACACTGTGGGTCCTTATATAATTTGTCTAGAATCATGCAAATGCTCTCTTTGCACTGTTTTTGGTGTGTTTCTTCTGGTAAATTAAACATGGCCACACATTCTTTACCCTTCCTGCCTTTGAGAGGTAGAACCCAATTCTCTTCACCTTGAATTTGGGCTGACCTCAGTGATTTGTTTGACAAGCAAGATGTGGTGGAAGGGGTGTTCTGGGAACTCTGAGACTAGATCATAAGAAGTTTTGCAATTTCCACCCAAATGTCTTGGAATAAGCTCTCAGGATCCCTATGCCACCCTGCAAAAATAGCTGAGTACCCTGAAGCTGCCTTGATGGAAATATCAAGGAACCCTGCCTTCTAGGCATGTCTGCCAGGGTGACTGACAGTTTTGTTGAAGCCTCCAGACCAGCCCAGCATCATTAGCTGAATACCACCAAGTAACCTCATTAGATTAGAACATGGAGGTGAAAAATCACTCAGCTATACCCTGACTCTATTCCTGACCCACAGAATCATGCATTATATAATAAAACAGTTGCCACTTAAGCTATTAAGTTTGGGGTGGTTCATTACATAGCAATAGATAACCAGACCAATTATCTAACCAACTATAAATTTCTAGAAATCAGTGAATTTTACTTTCTTTCATTTTTATCTTAACTACTATTTCCCCACACTTACCTTCATTCTTATCTACCAAATACCTTGCTGATCATCAAAGAGAAACCTAACCAAGGTTTCTGCAATAAGTGTATTTTAGTCTACCTGTTTGTTTCATTAAGCATCTAGGTAGAGCCCTCATTTTACAGTAAATTCACTTATCAAAAAATTTTGATTTTACTTGCCAATTTGTATATATTTTAGAGATGATTGATGTGTAAATTTTATGGGTTTAATATTTTCATTATCATCTTCACAATGACTTACTACAAATAGATAATGTGGGTTTTTTTTAATAAATTTATTCTTAAGAGTACATAAACAGTCATTATTTTTTAACTTGTTCAAAAAAGTCTCCATTTGCATCAATAATAGACTTGATTCAACTTTGGGATCTTGAGCATGCTTTAATTAACTTTTCTTACATGGACACCATCATGTTTTCAATCTTAGCTTTAACAGTCGCTTTATTGCAATGAGGTTGTTTATTAACTTCTCTCTCACAGATGCTGCATACATAATAGTCTAAAGGATTTGCATCTGGTGAACTAGGCAGCCAGATTTCCTTTGACCAAAATTTAGGAACACTGACACTGAGACGTTCTTGCACCTTTTGGCATTATGTGCTGCTGAACCATCTTGTTGGAAGATAAAATGATGTCCATTTGTGACTTGCTTCATCCATGGTACAACTACTTCTCTCAAAATGTCAAGGTAAACATTCTGGATCTTCATTGATGATTTCCTGGATTCTGTGTACAATATCTGGACTTGTGCAATCCTTGCGTACCTTATGCATTTTCCTTGTTGATGTGGCAACATCAGTATCAGCATCATACACATTGTTCACAGATAATGTGGTTTCTAAATATGTTCCATTTCACTTACACTACTTGGTACCATTAGAAAGCCAAGTCTGATGGTGCACCACAATACAATAAAATTAGAAATTAATAACCAAACTTAGAAATTAATAATGTGGCTAAAGTAATATCTGCTTTGGGGACTTTAATAAGGTTCCCCTTGGGCCTAATATTTAGACCACTATTCAGCATATTGTAAGCATACAATAAATGTTAGCTACTATTGGTATTAAAGACATATATAATTTTCAAACCCAACTTTAGGTCAGCAGGAAATAACTAATGCTACTCTGCTAAGCTCTAATATCCCGAGCCAAAATGCTAAGAAATGTGATGATTTGCTAAGTCTATGCACACTCATCAGAAAATAAGTAATGTTTCTGCTGCTGGATATTTTGAAATATTATAAATAGTATCAGTATTTCCTTGTAAGCCCCAACTGGGAATCACTAATACAGGCTCAGTCTTCTATTTACAAGTGAAGGAAGAGGAGTTAGCAATTTGCCTTGGACCACACTGTCAAACTCAATGCCCATGTCTCTGAGCTTTCTGTCTGGGACTCTGTCCATTTATGCTACTTTCCATGAAAAAAAAAAAAAAAACAGAATGAAGCTGTTGTTTATGAAGTAGAAAGGGAAGAAGGGTAAGGTTGTCCTGAACTTTGTTGTTTTGTCATAGAGATGATGGAAGCTATCATAACAGATTTTGTACTTGACTTTTACAATGTATCAGATCAAGAATTCAGAGAATATAATCTAGGAACTACTAAAAACTTCTATAGGATTTCTTCCAGCTGTGCCCTTAGACATCTGGAAAATAATTGCAACCAGGTCTCCTATGAACACCTTCTATTATAGGGAATGCTATTTATGAAAAGGAGATATTAATTGGCATCTTATACAAGTCATCTTGTAGGCTCTAGATTTAGGTACCACAGTGGTATGCTTTCATCCTCTAGCTACAGTGTGGTGCCCTAAAGCATCAAGATTTACAATTGTGTTCTTATACATTCAAATGATTTATGCCCAAATATGCGGTATGGTTTTCTCCATAAATCATCTGGTTTTCAAAGACTGGGCAGAGTTGAACTCCAAATAGTTGCACACAGGTTGGCTGTCACCAGAACTGAAGCCCAGGCATGTGTGGGTTCATTGGTCAATAACAAAAAGAAGAGATTTCATATAGAAATTCAGATTTCTAACTTTGTCAATACAGAAGACCTGGAGAGACATTGCCATGGTCTGCTGGGGCTGAGGAGCATCTACCCCCTTAGACAAGGAATGCCTTCTCCATTCGCCTCTTCTATCAGTCTCAATTATTACATTGTCCTGCTTCATTCCTTCATATGACCTTTGTCCCTTCTCCTGGCCCCTGTATTCCTCCTAATATGTGGCTTTGGACATCCCCTGTATTCTGAAATTTTGTAGGAAGATAAATAGGGAGTGTATGGATTGCTCTGTTACTGGCAGAATGAGCTTCTAGCAAACATCTAAATGGTCAATACCAGTCTTTCAGTCCTTCCACACATGTCTTCCCAGCTACTCATTTTCTAGCAAATTGCTAGTGAGGGATTGAGCTGGTATCAAAACCCTGTGGGGATCTGACTACATATAGAGCGGCTGCTCTGAGTTAATAATGGGAAGCCCAGTGCAGGACAACGTCCAGCTGATGAGAGATCTGAGCAAGCTCCTTTTTGCTCACTCTTTCTGTGCTCTCAGTACATGGCTTGCAAAAAGGAGGGGTCAGGGGTGGGGGAAGCTTGACCAATCTTATAATGGTGATGAGAAGAAAATTGAAGAAACATTTTATGAAATGTTATATATATAGATAGATATAGATATAGATATAGATATATACACATATATATAATTGTATATAAATATATATGAAATTGTATATAAAATTATATACACATGCACATATGTATATGGATGTGTATGTGTATATGTATATAGTCTGTCCCAAAAGCTGCATAAACTATTTAATTATATTAATATTGGCTTCCTACTTTTGGGACAGACCTCTCATGTGTGTGTGTGTGTGTGTGTGTGTGTGTGTGTGTGTGTGTAAGTGTCCATATATATATGGAACTATAAGGGTGATTTCTAATACCAAAATATAAGGCTCATTGCTTGTTTCCTTATGGATGTTAAATATACGTGCTTTTCTAGAATTACGAGAACAAATGAGTGAAATACCCTTGCTCCATTTTGCATCATTCTTAGCATTTCATGCCACTCTTATCATCAGAGTGGAAAAGGAGGTATGAGTGATTCTTATATAACTTCCAGAGGGGTTGTTATAAGATCAAATAGACCCATTCATGTCTGATAGATTTACATCAACCACCCCTTGTGGGGAAAATTACATTAACTAAAATGAGGTGACTTAGACTCTGATTTAAATATTGCCTACTAAACAAAATCTATTACACTGTCAAGGACACTAAATTGTTCCTCAACATTTTAAATGTGAGAAGTTAATATTGGTGGAAGAGCTAAGCACATTGTACATTTATCACTCTAAAGACAGAGATAGAAAAATGTCTAAACCATTTGCCACATAATAGCCTCAAATGTTTTATTCTGGTAACCTTAAATTGGTTAAATTATGAAACTATAAGTAAGAATTATCCCTACAGTTGCCAAATAAATGCACAAACCCTAAGAAGTAGAGAGCAAGGCTCAGTAATGTATCAGCTTTGTGTCCTGGGGGAGGTCCTCTCACCTGGAGTACAGTGGCTCAGATACTATCTTGATTGCTTTCCATTCTCTAGAGGTACAACTGAATGAATGGCAGACCTGATGGAGTCAACAGAATCAAGCAGTTTTACCAACTTCCCAGTGTTTCTCTATTTACATTCATCGTATAGACTTGCCAAGTTATTCTTGCTCCAACCATCACTTTCCATGCATCAGCTTCTTGCCCAAACATGACCAACTCTAAGGTAATTGATTCAATAATGAGAATCTTGACTCACTTAGTTCCAGCTGGCTAGACTTGGCACCTTTGCTCACATTGGTCCCCTTCCTGGGAACAAGCTGCCTGCTAAGTTTCTGAGAGAGGGTATGGCTTTCCAACCTGTCAAAACACAAATACAGCCTTGGGCCACCCCCAGGGACACCCCTCACTCATTCCAAAGGCCAACAATGAGGTCAAGAAACAAAGAGATGGAAACATTTGACTAATGCAGATGCATTAAAGTGCTCTGAAGTTTGGTCATATTTATCCAAGTGCCTCTCAAACTTGAATAAGCCCAAGAATCACCTGGAGGTCTAAGAATCTTCATTACTAACAAGCTCCTAGGTAACACTGAAGCTGCTGGTCCAAGGGCCAAACTTTGAGTATCAAGATTCCAGAGAAAATGATAGGGGATCAAATGTTGGAAAATTCTAGTTCCAGGTAAGAGTTAATAAGCTTAGTAATCAATGTCTATAAAAGTTCTTGTTTCAGGAACTTGGAAGGATGACCCACCTTGACTCTAGATAACCATAAGCAGTTCCACCTTTGTACATCTGGAGAACTGAAAGCAATCAAGATAGTATCTGAGCCACTATACTCCAGGATGAGAGGACCTCCCCCAGGACACAAAGACCTCAGCCCAGAACACAGATAAAAGAAGGCTACAGCTTTTATCTCATTAACTTTTTCCCTGAATTCCAAACCCCTTACATATACCTTTCTTCTCCTTATAAAAAGGGCTCGTTTATAATGGATGTAAGACAGCCTGTTAGGGTGCAAAACCACTGTCTTCTCAGATATCAACATCTGAATAAAGCACCCATAAAGATTCAATCCCTGCCTCTACTTATTGGGTCTGGTAGATGACAGATGGTACAAACTTGGGTTTTTCCTGTTTCACTCCCATTGTACAGACCAGAGCCCTGAGATTCTGGAACTTCCAAAGTCTATTCCTAGTAAGGGGAATCAGAGAGGGGAGCCTCGATTCAAGTCTTTGTCAGTCTGGCTTCAATTTCAGTGCTCTTTCCAGTCTATCATGCTGTCCTCCCAGCTTCATGAGCGCACGCGCACACACACACACACACACAGGCACACACGCGTGAGTGCACAAATAAATAAATAAATAAACCATTGAAATCATTAAGGATGGGCCTCTGCATTTTAACCAGGAAGGTCAGGGTGACTTTTGCTATGACAGCAGGAACTCTGGATCTTGCAGCACCTCCAGAAGGTAAATGAGAGGCTGAAATGGATATTCAAAATCAGCAAGGAGGTATCTGAAATTGCAGCTTCCACAGAGCATGGATTCAAGTGAGGCATCAGAAGTCACGAGAACTAAGGCCTAGACAGAAGGGAGGAGCAGTGACATAACAGGGATGGTCTACACCTAACCTTAGCTAATAGGAAATGGAGGCCCTGAGTTGCCTGAGGACACAAGCATCAGAAACTATCAGGGAGGGGTAGGTAAGGTGGTGATGATGGTAAAAATTCCAAGAAGGGGAAAAAGGACTAGAACCTGAATGACCCCAAAAGAAAAGTAACTTACTTGCCTCCCAAAGGTAGACAGCCCTCCGTTCTACCTGGGTCCTTCAGACTGCAATGCAGGGAAGGGTGGGGTGCAGAGCGGGATAACTGAGCAAACCTCTGGGAGTTTAAAAAACAAGATTCACTTTTAGAGAAGGAAGACACATCTTCCCTATTCTCCACTCAGACCTGAAGCCTGGCCTCACCAGAAAAGCACCTCTTTCCTTCCCTTGGGGGCAGAGCTGAGTAGGGAAGAAGGCCCAAGAACCTGAGAGTTCTCACAGGCACACAAAGACACAGAGCCCAAAATAAAATTGATCATTAACATCTGTCTTTAGTCAGGAGAAAATATTCCCCTCCCATGGCTCTTTGTCTCCCTCTGGCTACACTGTGTAGACCCCCAGATGAGTTACAGAGCTGGCTGGCATATCTTCCCAAGGGGGTTGCAGAGGAAATTCTAGAGGTGAACCATTTGTCATCACCAACTGTGCTAACTACAGTTCTCTCCTTTCCCAGTAACACCAAGTACAAAGTCCCACATAGGGAGACCACTTCCTATGGAAGATCATGACATTAAGTTAACTCCAGAATAACACCACTGGAAAAAGGGAAAATTCCTGATTGACAGCCAAAACCCACCCCTGAATACTGTCCACCAAGAGCTGGAAATCACCCAGAAATGTAAGAACTGCCCAGGCAGAGAGAAGACCCAGGCACCCACAGTTCATTTTAAGCCATAACAATATTAACTTACTTGAAAGGCTACGATGCTTTCAAGACCATAGAAGGGAAAAAAATAATAATAATGTAAGTTATCTCCTCTGAAGAATTTGTTCAGATTATTACCATAGTATTTTTTAAATGGCTGGATGGACAAAGGGCAGATTTATTTCCAGTGCCACCCAGACTCAAGTGAAAGGCACATTCGGACCAGATGGAACCAGCCCAGTTGACAGGAACAAGGGAAGAAGCTCATGCCCCTTCTTTACTTTGCTACATTGACTGTGTTCCTAAAATCTTTTAGCTCCACAAATGAACCAGTTGATTTCCACACAACATGTTTACTAAAATTCTGAGTAAGAATTGGCAATGCCAGGATATGTTGGCCTGGCAAGAAAATCCCCACATGGTGTTTTGACAAGAACAGTTCGAGGGGCCCCTCTGAACTGTCATCATTGAGATTTGCATTCCCAGGAGCCATGAAGCAGAAATAGTTTGATTATTTGCTGAGTATTTACCCAAGCACAATTATGCTTGGTAGGCATGACTTTGAGCCTCTCATTAAAGGTGACAGGAGCGTATCTGAGTATTTTGATGGAAGACAATCTGCCAGCAGTGACCCATCTCTGTTTGGCATAAGAATATCATGCAGCAAGACCAAATCTGGGGGAGTTGCTCAGGGAAAGCTTTGTGTCTCAGCAACAAAGATCAAGATCAACAATGTCTGGGCAAATTGAGAGAGTAGCAACTATCTAGAGCATTTACCTACTCCAAAATAGAGAAAGAGGAAGGGAGGGAGGAAAAAAATAAATCAGAAAGAAATCCAATACATTCTTACTAGTCTGAATCAGCATACATTCCTCAGATTCACCACTTATATAAATTCACTGAGCAATTGTGCAAGTTCCTTGGCCAACTGTCAGATAGTCTTCAACTCCCCCCATTCCCATCCCTCATGGAAAATCTCACTAGGTTAAAAGGGTAGAACACTACCATCTTCTGTAAAAGAGTTGGGCATAAGCATGTATAATACTTGCTTGTGGTTCCATGGATAGCCATGGAACCAGTCTGGATGTGCACATAAGTAATTCTAACAGTGGTTACCCTGGGGTGGGATGCAAAGCTACTGGGTATGGGGGTTGGGGGAGGAGACAGGGTTGAAGGGAAATTCTTCCTTGGGTACTTTTTGATACCTTTTGATATTTGAACTATTTGAATCTGTTGACTATCTTTTTAAAAAATGAAATAATAGAAATATAAAAAATATAAATTATATAAATGGCAACCAACAGATGCCCCATGCTTACATCAGACTGGGAAAGAAGGAGGGAGAGGGGAAGACTCAACCAGCATTCCTTCGTTTCCTCTACTCCCACCCCTTGCCTTTCCCCTTCCCTTCCAATCACACCTGGGATTTGATCCTGCACGTTACTGGGATATTTCAGGGCTCAACAGAAGGAAAGAATGTGACTATTGCCTGGTCCTTGGAGCAGTACAGAAGAGCCCTAAACTGGAAACCTCAAAGCAAAGAAAGTCTAAACATTTCTATCGAATATTAGGAATAGAAGTACTTGGTGGGGAGGTGTGCCGGAAGATGTGTGAAATGCAGCAATTCTGAGGTTCTGCTCTCGTTCAGAAATTTGAAGTGATGTTTCTCCCTGAGCCTGGGTTTCCTCCTCTTTGAAGCTGGCATGGTGAAGATCCAGAGAGGGTGCAGAGACAGCAGCCCACACAGCGCCCCAGCAGGGATGGAGTTTAGGGCATCTGCAGTCATTCATCTGCTTACCCACATCCTGTGACCACTGCTCAAAGCAGCCTTCAGTTCTGAGTAGCACCAAGGCCTGGGGAAAAGAATAATGGTCACAAGACAAAGATTTCAGCAGACTCTGGACAATTTGAGATTCGGAGTTGCTATTCTTCAGAAGTAGCACAATGGAGAATGGAAAAAACCTGGCTTTGAAACCAGAAAGACAGGTTTCATTCCCAACTCCTTTCACAGAGCCTTCACACAAATTAATTACTTAATGTCCCCACTCTCTAGTTTCTTCATCTGCTGTCTGGATAACCCCAGCATCTACCTCATAGGATTGTGTGATGATACAGCACCTCGTTGGCACCACCAAATGGGAACTGTCCATTGAAGTGGGAACCTAGAGGTGATGATAACAGACCAGGATCCAATGAAAAATTTCTTCTACCCAATATTTTGTGATTGTTATTGCTATTAATTTTACATTTAGTTCTTTGCCTAAACATGAAAACCATGATTTTTGTTTTTCTTTGTACTTTTTGTTGTTTGTTTGTTTATTTTAAGCATGATATTTGCAATAATACTGGAAAGAAGGTCACAGGGCCAATATTGAATGCATCTTACTTTGCCATGGTGAGACTAGGATTAACCATCAACATTATTACTCCAAATCTTCCAGGATCTTGAGAACCTCAGGATTTGATGCTTGAAACAGATCATGTTTAATGCCCCCTTTCCATAGCATAAAAGTACTTTCAGTTATACTCATGTGGTATTAGCCACTACTTTTGATGCATTTGTTCATTAGTTGTAAAATAATTAAAATTTTAAAGGAAGAAATTTCTATTTTAAGGATGTTATTCAAAATATAGCAAAATGTTTCATTTATGAGGTAACATTTGCACTTATCAAACAAAAATGTTTTACTTTGCAGTTACTGTTTGAAACTTTACACACAATATCTCCAGGTGGTTACATAGGGTAACAATGAAAATAACTCAGGTTCTGCATCTTGGTCTTTATATTCACTAGGCTATCATTGTTTATTTGAAATCTATTTAAACACAGAATAGGCAGTGTCATGAGAGTTGGAGACATATACTGTGCCCACAGCAAGCTTGAACAATTTCAGACCATTATACATTTACTCTCAAAATAAATGTGTAACAGGGTCCACAAACATTGGAGTCCAATATGTAACAGAAAGTTCTCCAAATTAACTTCCAGATGGAATATAGTATTTACTAAGGAATTAGAAATGACCTATGTTAATTTAAGATGGCATACATATTAGTAAATTCCAATAATAATTTTAATAATCATTTAGAGTATAGCCAACAAAAATATATATTTCTAATGAGTTGACAAAAAACTGGTACATTTACACAATGGAATACTATATAGCAGAAGAAAGAAAGAACTCCTATACCTTTTGTGACAGCATGGATGGAACTGGATAGTATTATGCTAAGTGAAATACATCAGGCAGCAAAAGACACATACCATATGATCTCACCTATTAGAGGAACCTAATAACAAAACAAACAAATGAGCACAATAGACCAGAGGCATGGAAACAAGGAACAGACTGACAGTGACCAGAAGGTAGGGGTGAAGAAGATAAGGGAGAAAAGAAGGGGAAGGGTCTAGTCAAGGAACATGTATAAATGACTCATGGACATAGACAACAGGGTGGGGATTGACTGTAGGGTGGGGGGTGGATGGGTGGGGCAGGGGAAGCAATAAGGAAAAAAGGGACACCTGTAAAAAACAACAGTAAAAAATGAAAAAAAGAGAATATTTTGGATATGAATATTTTATCACCAAGATGGTTTAGAATTGCCCACCTAGGGTGGTAATAATGTTAGTTTTATTGGTTTCAAATTCTATATAGACACTGCCTGCACCCAAAACAGATCACTCTCATCCATACACCCCTGCACCTGGGCCCCTTATTCACCCATCAATCAAGCTGCCATGGTTCCCAATTCCCAACCTTTGCACATTTAAAGTAGAGATTCACGTTAATCAAAGAAGCACCTGGTGACACAGCGATTCCTATCATCCTCTTACCATTTGTCAGACCATTTGGTCTTAAGATTGATTTATATGCAATATAAGATGTATTTATTGAAACTGAAACATAAGGTTGTTGCCAGAGGAAAGCTGACTGGTTGACTGGGAGCAAAGAGCCTCATCTGATGGCATTAGGTTGATTAATTTATTTTGGCTCCACTCCAGCTTGTTTCACAGCCTGGGAGGTCTAGAAACTGGTTTTTCCTCTACACTGAAAGAAAGTCAGATGTTCCCATGTCAAAATGGATGAATAATACAGAATGGTCAATGTATGCATTACAATGGAGAGTGTTGGACCTTTGTCACACTTTCTGTATTTGGGGACTTTGCCCTTCATGAATGTCATCTGCCAAGGTCGAGTCAGAGAGCCTTCTTTTCCTGACTCCTTTGAAGCTATGTTAAATCCATGTAGCCAACATTTTTAAAATCAAACACACACCTACATGAGGTTTGGACATAAAGTGTGCAGAATCTGATTTGCTTGAAGAAAGCATGGGAAGTGCTTTTAAG
Organism: Noctilio leporinus; assembly: GCA_004026585.1. Lineage (NCBI taxonomy): Eukaryota > Metazoa > Chordata > Mammalia > Chiroptera > Noctilionidae > Noctilio > Noctilio leporinus. The sequence goes on from PVIW01002436.1 coordinate 205,111, forward strand.
GCAGTAGTGGCCAGTGATTGGATTCTGCTTTCCAGCAACAATAGGGCACCCTAGCATATCCTGGCCAGTGGGATCATCCCTAAAGCCATCCCCCATGAGTTCTGCTTTAGGCTTCAGAGTACCCACATATAACCCTCTGCCCCCAGAGTATGAAACTATCCAAGATCCCATAATACATTTCATTTCTGCTTAATTTAGTTGAAATGAGTTTTGTTATTTCCAGTATCCCAGGAAGCCAGATTAGTAATTAGAAGTTTGTATGTAGTGCATGTAATATAGGTAAATAGTACTAAAGGATATTTTATACAAGCCAAGATAATAACTGTTTACAAAAAAGCAACTGTGTGATTTTGTTCTGTCCCCAAATAGGTGTCCTACCCCAGATAATTATGTGCCTGCATTGGCAGAGTTTGCTTCTCTTAAATACACTTTTTATTCTGTAATAAATATCTTCTTTCTTGTATTATATTAATATCACTGGTTAAATTACAAGTCAAAGAACTGGTCCCATGGACTGACACTTCCTACTTGATTTTATTTAACTAGTCTAATTTATTTCTACTTAATTCAGCAATCTTATTTCTAGACTCCCATGAGTCAACTCCTCCCATTTAATTTTATCTAATCAGTCTAATCTAGCACTATTTAATTAATCCACCTTAGTTTTAGATTATTGGCAAACATCTCACTGGTACTCTCATATATCACCTATGCAGGCATGAGTTCTTAAGTCTTTTTTTTCTTTAATATTTCTAATGAAATAGTGGAATCATTGCCGGGTGAACTAAGCACTCAAAGCAATCAAATGTCCTCATACTTTCTCTACCAAATGCTATTAAATGTTGTAATATTATATGAAATTTATCTACTAAAACCATTTAAAGGTTTCTATTTTGTTCCAAAATAGCGGAGCAAACCACAGATCAAGTGTAAGGCTTTATGACATTGGGTAAAATTACTCATCCACTTTCAAAGTTGTGACACATACCTAATTATTAACTGATGAGAGGTTCTGCTGAGAAAAAGATCTCATAACTGATCAATCAACCCCTAACACTCTTAGGTGATTTTCAGGAGGCCCTGGCAGAGGCAGAAATGAACAAGGTGCTTGCTCCTTGAATCCCATAGATTCCAAAATTCTAGAATTATGTAAGTTCAGACTCTTACAAGATCTCTAGAAACTTGGATATTTCAAAATTACTTTGATATATCCTATGAAACTTATTGACAGGCAATGTGACTATTGAAAGTGTAGAATACTAATTTTCTAATACAGCTTTTCTGCCAACATTGTTACTTTGTTGTATTGTTTGTCTTTTTTCTAGTTTAACTTCACATGGTGAACTTAAGTTTATCTAGAGAAATGCTTTTGAAAAATTTGCTCTGTTCAGAGATTTGTCAACTGTCAAAGTTTTCCCTGGGCTTCCAAACATCCTGCTCTAGTTTTGACAAGAAAATGTTCATTAAGCCATTTAAATTATATGCTAGAAATGAAACAAGTTTTAAAGGGAATATTCAATATGAAGTCAGGATGGAACTTACTTTTAAAAGAGAAAAATAATACACATAGGCTGTAAAGAGTTGTTTTTATAGTAACTCCTAAGAGGAAACTTTTGAATAAAAATTAAGTGTTTGTTCAATTTTGACATAGCAAAATGTTTTTCTTTTTCTGGCCATTATTTTCTCCTTTTCTTGATTTAGGAATAGATTGACTTAACATTTCAAACTCTTAAAATTGTAAGCTAGCAGTACCAGAACCATAAAGAAAATTGTGGTGAAAATCAGTTAGTACCATCATAGCAGAATGTTGTAGCCAAAATATCCCCATGGCCATTATCTGGTCCAGTGTTGTTTAAACTTCAGTTCATCTACCACTTTGGAATTTCTGTCATATTGTACATTTTCTGGATTGTGCATTTTCTTTTATATTATCTTTCTTATCTTTTTTTATACTTCTGTAAATTTGACTTTGCATTAGCATTGATATCTTTGAAGTCTAAGGTTTGATAAAGACTAAATAGCTCATCAACTTAATTTCCTCCTTTTTTTTTTAAAGTTTTTTCTTCTTGGTGACAAAGGAAAACTATCCTTAACTTCCCTTCATTAGGCTGGCCCCATGTGACAAAATTCTGACCAATGCAACCTGGCAGAAGCAATACACTTGGAAGACTCATCCCTAATACACCCTAAATGTTTTTTGATTGTTCTCACTCTGTCATCTGCATGAATGTCATTTGTCATTCTGTCAACTGTGTGACTAAAACAATGGACTCCAAAATGGCACTGCTCAATTCTCTGGCTGTTCAGGGAGTATTGGCCCAAAGAGTGCCCAGCCCTGCATCAGACTTTACATAACAGCAAAAGATAATTTATTGTGTTAAGCTGTTGAGGTTCTATGAGAAGTTATTATACCACTCACAATTATAGTTTATAACAGTGAACAGATAAAGACTAACATCAGCCAAAATCAAGAAAGGCACATAGGAGAGGGTCCAGGAGAGACCAGACACAGCATCCATTTGTTCACTTTCCACTGAGTCCTGTGGACAGTGCTTAATTCTCCCAGCAATGATTTGTAACAACATAGATGAAGTATTGCCAACCAAGGAAATTCATCTAAGTCTGGGTATTTAGGGATTTTATTGGAGGTCAATCACAAAGGCATGGCTGATCACTCATGTGGCTGACCTTAGTTCCATCCCCTCCAGAGGTCAATCTGATACTCTATGAACCAAGACCCCCACCATAAATCACACTGTTTATGTAAAGTATCTGACATGTCCCAAGGCCTCAGGTAAGCAAAGCCACTTAAAACAGCAGATATTCCAAGTGTTTAGAGGTGATCTCCTAAGAGCAGGACAAAGGCCAATTCTTTCTATTGGCATGGTTAGGATTTGGACCACCCAGAGCTGCTGAGTTCACCCTTTACTGCATAATAGACAATTTGTTACACAGCATAGTTAAACCTACCCTGACTAATATAATGTGTAAATTATAGGTTTGTCTAATATACATGAAAATACCCAAAGGATACCATGGTTTGGGAAATGTTGATCTGGCCCAGCCAATCATTTTAAAATCTGTAAAAGGCAGCAAAAGAGACTATCAGCAAAACAAGACAACCCGCAGAAAGAAAGAACATATTTGTAATACATCTGATAAGGGCTTAATATCCAAACTTTATAAAGAACTTACAAAATTCAATACCAAAAAAAACCCAAATGTTTTCAATTAAAAAATGGACAAATGACTTGAATAGACACTTCTCCAAAGAGGACATATATATAGCCAATAGACATATGAAAGGATGTTCAACATCACTAATCATCAGAGAAATGCAAATTAAAACCAAAATGAGGTATCATCTCACACCTGTCAGAATGACCATCATCAATAAATCAACAAACAACAAGTGCTGGCAAAGATGTGGAGAAAGGGGAACGCTTTTCCACTGTTGATGGGAATGCAGATTGGTGAAGCCACTATGGAAAGCGATATAAAGATATAATCCAAAACACTAATTTGAAAGAACATAAGCACCTCTCTATTCATTGCAATGTTATTTACAACCACCAAGATATGGAAGTAGCCCAAGTGTCCATCAGTAGGTGAGAGGATAAAACAACTACGGGACATTGACACAATATTACTCGGCCATAAAAACAAGGAAAAGTTACCCTTTGTGACGGCATGGATGGACCTGGAGAACATTATGCTAAGTGAAATAAGCCAGTCAGAGAAAAACAAACACCATGTGATTTCACTTATATGTGGAATCTAATGAACAAACTGAACTAACAAGTAAAATAGAGACAGACTCAGAGAACAGAATGACAGCTATTGGCAGGGGAAGAAGGAATCAAACAAAAAAGATAAAGGATTCATGGACATGGACAACATTGTGGTGATTGCAAGGAAGTGGTTTAAGGGGTTAAATAGTAATAGAAAAAATACAATATAAATTTTTAATGAATTTAAAAGTAAAATAAAACTTATGAAAGGTAATGAGCCCCATCCCACTGCTGAGCTTTCTCCATTGGCTTGGAAGGGTGCATTGTTAGAGGGAATGGGGTCTGAAGCAACAACCTCATAGGTAGGTTCTTCAGCAGCTTCTCTAGGCAGCATGTCCAAGCTCTATGATAGGACATTCCCAAGAGCTTCAACCTTGGCTCCCACCAAGGAACCAACTTTGTGTACATTGTCCCAAGTGAAGGTTTATGACAAGGTTAATGATTATTAATTTTACGTGTCAGCTTGACTGGGCCACAGATACCAGGCAATTGGTCAAACATTATTTCCAAGTATGTCTGGGAGGGTGTTTCTGGATAAAGTTAATATTTGCATAGGTATACTGTGTAAATCAGACTGCCCACCCTCCCCAAAGTAGATGGGTATCATCCAATCTTTTGAAGGCTTGAATAGAATAGTTTGTTCTAGCCATCTGATTGGCTGGCTACCTTTGAGCTGAGATGTCTATCTTCTTTTGCCTTTGGACTCAAACTCCAACTGTTATTTATATCGTGGCATCTCCAGAGTGGAGATTCAGACTAGAACTGTATCATCAGCACTCCTGAATCTCCAGCTTACAGACCACAGACCTTGGAACTCTCAGTCTCCATAATCACATGAACCAAATCTTTAATACACCTCTTTCAATACTCAGTTTCTCTCTTTTTTTCTTTCTCTTTCTTCCCCCACCCACCCCACCCCTCTCTCTCCACTGTTTCTGGGATCTACTTCATTAAAATCTCTTTTATGTGGAAAAGTTCCTATTTTCTGTTCCTTTACAGCGTGCCAGGGTAAGGGGGATGCAAGGGCAGGGTCCTGACACCATGGCTGTGGCTTAACCTGATGTGACCTGACAAACCCAGAGTCCTTAACCACCTGATTTACTCAGCTGTTGCGTCTTACAATTAAATTCAAGAGAGAAAAATGAGATTGGTCCAACTTGGCCTTCCTGTCTCTGCTATAGGATGGCAGGAAGATGGTCAGATGACACCAACAAAAGAAACAGAGCTCCTGGGAGGAGCAGGACAGGCATTGAGAGGAAGGGGAGAAAAGTGGGGAAGTCTATCCAGCACAATAGAGAACCATAAACTAATAGACCAAGGCTCAAAAGCCATCCTCCAAGTAAACTACAAATGTTCTTGGATAAGAATTCAGCCCTCCACTTGAAAATTTCATTTTATCTGAGCTAACTTTTTCTTCAAAGGGTCAATCCAATTACTTAGGACAAATGCCAGAGGCTCTCCTCTACACCTAACAGTTCTCAGAGGAGATATCTGAAAGGGAGGTGAGGGGTGGATGTGAAAAGAGAAGCAGAGTCTCTTCTGCTTCCACAGACTGACTGTTCCACATGCAGTGCAGTTTACAACTACAGTTCAATGGGCCCAGGATGCAATTAGTTTATGAAGACCAGCGAGATGCTTGGCCTTCCCAATTCCTTGCATTCAAGAGGCCTGAGAAGGACTGTTAGGATTCTGCTACCAATTTGACCTTAAAGTCGTTTTTATTTTTAAATGCCAAATGTATATAAATTTGATCAGTGAGCAATAGGCATTTGTCTTTGTTTTTTGACCCTAGCTTGCTCCCTTTCAGAGTGCCCTGAGAAAGAAGATGAATGTATGTGTGTGATACAGGTCCACAAGTTCCCATCCAAAATTGTAACAGTCAAAAGCTCTGGAAATCAAAACTTTCATAAGATAGGTGCAAAACCATTTGACAAACAAACAAAAAAAAGAGGTCATTTCTACTTTTTATTTATCCTACTTAGTTTCAATATTGATTATGTGCCATTGCTAAAATGTTAATGGGTTGATTATAAGGAGCTGTCACAGATCCTACTGGGAGTGTTAAGTAGTATATGGGATATGCATCATATCCCTGTTCTGTCCCCAAGTGAATTTCAAAATATATCTTGCTCTAAACCTTCAGGTATGTAATTAGGGACTTGTCTAATAGAAAAAATAAAATTAAAAAATGCAAGACTTTTGGTTCAAACAAATCTGAATTTGAATCCTCTCTCTAGTTGTGTAGTAAAGGGCTTAACAACTCTGAACTTCAGTTTCCTCCCCTGTAGAGTGCAGGTAACAATTGTAATTACTTCATGGGTGATGCTTGGGATTAAATGAGGTAAATCACATAGGGAGTTTGATACCCTCCTTGGTATTGGTCCCAGCACAACAAAGGGTCTTTTTCTTACCCTCTATTTTCATAGAATCTAAGCCCTGTGTTATGATAATCAAAACGCAGGAAGTAAAGAAAGGTAAAAACTCATTCTCATTTAAAGGAGGCCATGAAAGCAGAGATCAACAGGATAATTTATCAGAAAATTCATCCTATTGTCAATGAGTATTCTCAAATGTGGCTGCAAATGAAGACCAATAATAACAAACATCTACTCTCATGTGGATATCTTTGTGCTTCTCTTGGATTGATTTTTTTATGGCCTATTAACCAATTCTAGCAATTGGTACAATTATGTGGGTGGGTAGGTAATTTCCTTTCTCCATTGGTCCTGTCAGCCTGGTAAATGATTGGTTGTAAACAATGCCAGCATTAATGACCACTTCAACTTCCAGAACCCCACACTTTGCTTTATTATTTGCTTCCCTTTTGAGATAGATTTTTTACTTAAAGGCTTCACCACATTCCAGTCAACTGTAAAAGCCATAAAGCATTGAGATTTTTTTCTTAATGTAAACTCTATGCATATGGAAAGCACAGAGCTTGTATATGGGTTTAATGAATTTTGCTTAAACTTCGAAGAAAGTCAGAAAGCAGTTGCATATAGAATTTTAACTTCTATTTTAACAATATTTTAATAACTTGAAGTTGCAAAAAGAGTCTTTATGCTTTTAATTTTCTCAAACGCAAAATATGTTCCTATAAGTAGTTCAAAAACTGTACAAGGCACCTTCTCCAATCCCCAGAAAGAATGTTAAGGTTCATTAGCCATGCCTTCTACCAGCACAGAATTGGGAATTGGCAGCCTATACACCATAATTTTACATATTCAACTTCATATTTTTCAAATGTTTCTCTCCGTTCATCTATTTACTCATTGATCCATCCATCCATCTATCAATCCTTTGAGAGCCTTTTCTCTACCAAGCAGTGAACTAATTTTGGAGTGCAAAGATGAATAAGACACAGCTCTCAGTGGGTGATATAGATGTGTTTATCATTTAAAATTTCATGATTAACCAAAGGAATATTTCTTGAAATTAAAAAAAAAAAAACTCATTACCATCACTCAACCCCTACCCATAAAGAAGGATGAGATCCGGTCCCCTGGAGGTCCTTTTGTTATGAGATACCCAAGATGGGTATGGTCTATGGGCTTGGAAGGAGAAGGTGGGACATAATGAATTCTGCATAATAAAGGGATAAAAAATGTGATGTTTCCCAGAGAAACTGAAAAAAATGGAGGCTGGCATCAGCAAAACTGAGCTACGAATGGAGAAAAATTCTGAGAACTGGATGTGTGGGAACGGTGGGGGCATGCCCTTCAATGAACAGAGTCACAGTCTCTAGGGTCAGAGAAGATCTCACAGAGAATGCAGCCCCGGTCAAAGGTTTAAAGATGTTCCAGTTATTGTTGCATAAGGCACTCTAAAACTTAGTGGCTTACAACAATTATTGCTCAAAGTTTGTGTATATCAGCAATTCAGGAGGAACATGGTAGGTGGCTCATGATCAGGTGATAGCTGAAGTTAGAACAGCATAAGTTGCAGGGAAGGGGCTGGGAACAACCATAAAATAGCCCAGCACATTCTCTCTCTCCCTCTCTCTCTTTCTCCATATAGTCTTCTCCATCTGGCCTCTCCACATGGAGTATGTACATACGTAGTTAGAGCTTCCTCATAACATGGCAGTTCCAGGGCAATTGGACTATTTATAAGATTGTTCCAGGCCCCAGAACAAGCCTAGTGCTCCAGTGAACAACATGTAAGCACTATTGCTTTTCATTACTTAACTTTGAGATCATGCTCAATCACTTTCACAGCATTCTGCTAGTTATAGAGAGTCATAAGCTTGTCCAGATTCAAGGAAAGGGAAATTAGGCCTCACTGCATGATGAAGAAGTAGAAAGGTTCAAAAGAGAAAGTGGGACAAGAGCTATTGTTGTGGTCACCTTTGGAAAATATAATCCATCACAAAGTGATAGAGGCCAGGGATTTAACAATCTGGTCCCACCTGAATACCTGAGTGCAAACTGCTCCTGCAACCAGCCCAAAAGCCCTCCCCTAGAGGGCTTTTGTATGGGCCTGGTGCTACTTTAACAAGCTGTCTCACCTATAGTTTAAGTCCTGCTCACCTTCCCCCACTGCCCTGAGGCTGACACTGATGGCTCTTTGCTTCCTACCCTAGTGTCCCAGTACAAAAACCACAAATTGAGTGGCTTAAGCAACAGAAATTAATTCTCTCATAGCTCTGGAGACTATAAGTCTGAAACCAAGGTGGAAGCAGGACCCCACTCCCTCTGAAGCTTCTCAGAAAGAACCCATCCATGGCTCTTCCCAGCACACAGTGGTTGCTAGAAATCCTTGACATTATAGGTTTGTAGCAGCCTGCCCCTAATCTCTACCTGTCGTCACGTGGACCTCTTCCTTCTTTTCATAAGAACACCAGTCACTGAATTAGAGCCCATATCAATCCAGTTTGATCCTTAACCTGATGGCATCTACAAGGATCCCATTCCCAAATAAGGTCATATTCATGGTACCAGAGGTTAGGACTTGAACATATCTTTTGAGACCATTCAAACCAATAGCCTGGCCAGATCATGGGGTGTTGGGGGAAGGAGGCAACTGAGAGCCACCTGAGACAGCAGGCAAGACTGCATTGCCTAGGTAAACAAGCTAGTGCCCTGTGAATGCTTCACCTCAGTTATATATCCTACTCCTGGCAGTACATCCCTCACCCCCAGGCAAGAGAGCTGCAGGAGGAAACACTGAACTGAGTCCGCAAGGCTATGAGACAATTGGATGGGGTAGGTGGAAGCCCTTCTACCCTCTGATTGAGAGTGGAACCAGGAGTAGGCAGGCACATGCACCATGGTGGCAAGATGGTGGCAGAAAGAGGTGGGGTGTCAAAAAACATACCAGTCTAGCCTAGGGGAAAGGGATTGGTTGGGTACCAGACCCTCCAGAAGCACTTAACCCAGAGCCACGTGTGTGGCACAGAGCCACAGTGTTCAAGCACCAGACTATATTTTTCATCAGAGCCTGCTACACGTTTATTCCTGCAAATTTTTGACCCCTACATCTCTCTCCCAAGAAAAATAATGATGAAGATGCAATGCCTAGTTCTGAGCTAATGTGGGATGCTCATAATCAACAATGGAAATTTGAGGTAGAGCTCTCACAAAAACATACCTTCCCAGAACTATCCTCAATATGCAACATTTACAAGAATCTTCCAGACACACTATTGTACTTCACAAAGTGCATCACTGTCTGTTCTATCCTGAGCCACCCTGTGCCAGATTTGCATTTCAAGAAAATAAATCCTGACTTCCAGCCAAGATGGAGACATAGGAAGACACACTGCACCTCCCATTACAACTAAGAAGGATTACATCTACTCAAAACTATTTTTTTAAAAAATCAAAAGAGCCAGAAAATTGAACTGAAATGGGGTCCAACAAAGAAATAGAGAAGAAATACTCATCTAGGCAGGAAGGAGGGGCGGAGCCAAGGTGTGGAAATCAGGATGTGGCACACCAGTGGCCAAGGCTGCAATGGCAGTGGTGGCAGTAGCAGCACCAGTGTCACTCACAGTGGCAATGGCAACACTGGTGGCAATGGTGGTGGTAGCAGCACCTTTAGCAGTGGCACCAGAGGAGGCAGCAGCAACTGATTGTGAAAACCAGTGAGGGTTGGGGCAGCAGAAGAAACTGCCCATCTCTCATCAGAGTCCGTTTTGTTTCTGGAAAGGGGGCAAGTGCTGAGCAGACAGCACTGTTCCCTCTCAGACCTCTCTCTCCCCCACATACAGTGCCACAAAGTGGTAAAACAAGGTTGCCCAGTGCATGGATACCTAAGGTTCCACCCCTTACAATGTAACAGGTGCAACAGCTCTACCTAAGACACAGAGGAAAACACAGAAGCCTGTCAAGTTGAGGAGACAGAGAAGTATGGTCCAAAAGATGGAACAGATCAAGGTTTAAGTGGGAGAACTAAGTGATGAAGAGATAGCCAACCTAACAGACACAGAGTTCAAAACGCTGGTGATAAAGATGCTCACAGAAATGCTCGACAGACATGCTTGAGTATAGCAAATGCAGAAGGGAAGAAGTGTAGTGTTATGTTAGTACAAAGTGAAATGAATAAAAATCCACATGAAACTAATAGTGAAGGGAAAGAAACTGGGGTTCAAATCAATGATTTGAAACATAAGGAAGAATGAACCAGTCAACCAGTATAGAATGAAGAAAAAAGAATTGGAAAAAATGAGGAGAAATCTAGGAACCTCTGGGACAACTTTAAACATGCCAACATCTGAATTACAGGGGTGCCAGGAGGAGAAGAGAAAGAACAAGAAACTGAAATTTTAAGTAAAAAGATAATGAAGGAAAACTTCCCAAATTTAGCAAAGAAATGGCCACAAGTCCAGGAAACATAGATTGTCCCAAGCAAGCTAGAACCGAAGAGCACCCCACTAAGACACATCATAATTAAAATTCCAAAAGTAAAAGATATAGAGAGAATCTTAAAAGCAACAAGAGAAGAGAGTTACCAACAAAAGTGTTCTGTAAGACAATCAGCTGATTTCTCAAAAGAAACTTTGAAGGTAAGAAAAGACTGGCAAGAAGTATTCAAAGTGATGGAAAGCAAGGACCTACAACCAGGATTACTCTATCCAGCAAAGCTATCATTTAGAATGGAAGGACAAATGAAGTGTTTTCCAGACAAGATGAAGCTAAAGGAGTTCATCATCACCAAGCCATTATTATGTGAAATGTTAAAGGGACTTTCTTAAAAAGAAGAAGATCAAAACTATGAACATTAAAATGACAACAAACTCACAACTATCAACAACAGACTCTAAAAAATATAAACAAACTAAGCAAACAGCCAGAAGAGGAATAGAATCATAGATATGGGGATCATTTAGGGGGTTATCAGCTGGGAGGATGAAAGGGGAGATAGGGAGAAATGGTGCAGGGATTAGGAAGCATAATTGGTAGGTACAAAATAGACAGGGGGATGTTAAGAATAGTGTAAGAAAAGGTGAAGCCAAAGAACTTACATGCATGACCCATGGACATGAACTAAGGAGGGTGGGATTGCTGGAAGGTATGTGGGCAGAGGGCAGCAAAGGGAAAAGAAATTGGGACAACTGTAATAGCATAATCAATAAAATATACAAAAGAAAATTTAAAAAAAAAAAAAAAGGAAATCCTAATTTCACTGGCTCTGTGGCATACATGCCACCTAATGTAACCCAAGGCCTCCTCTATTATTTGTCTGCTACATACAACTCATGTTCACTTATTCTGTTAAAATAAGGTATTCCTTTGAAAGGAACTGCAATAAGTGTTTTTGTTTTGTTTTTAAGAACAGAGAACTGGCACCCTAGCTGGTGACACAGTGTTAAGGCACCAACCTGTGAACCCAAAGGTTGCTGGTTTGATTCCCTGTCAGGACACATAACCAGGTTGCAAGCCAGGGCTCCAGCCAGGTCCATGGCTAAAGGCACATGAAAGGCATCCATGCATGAATGTCTCTCTCCCTCTCTGCCTCTCTTCCTTCTCCTCTCTCTAAAAAAATAATAAATAAAATCTTTAACAAAAAAAAACAAAAAACAAAAACCAGGGAACCATTTTTTTCATGACTCTTTATCCAACCAGGGATGTCTATTTTAAACAGCCACTTAAACTGTATTAATAATAAAGGCCAACAAATGTGCTTTCCCTGACTTTATGATCTGAAAAGCTCCCAGTTAATGGCAGTCACCAATTTGCAGCCTTCCTTTCTGGTAGACAGGGAAACTGGCCATAAAGGGCTAACCCTGGCCAGTCTGATTTATTATTACCATTGTGTAATGTCAATTACTCATAAGCGCTGCAAACGCTGAAACATTACATGAATGGAGCACTATACTAAATTATAAATGGCTAGTATACAGAGGCATACTATATAAGGTCTCATGAGCACAACATAGAGAGCAGCACTTCAAATGAAAGTCTCTGTTTTAATGAGCACCAAAAGCCCATCCACATTAAGTATATGAACTCAAGAAAAATAAATCAAAGGATCACAATTCACTATCTAAAAGATGTGCATCAAGTTTGGGAGCCGACTAATTGCTGAGTTAAGAAGACAAAGCAGTTCAGCATGTTAATAGCTCAAAATACCTCATAGTACCCATCCAAGCATCCTCAAGAAGTCTCTGTACTCATCTAAAAGCCCAATAAGCTAAAGAGTAGTGTCCTGAGTGGATTCCCTAAGGCACAAGAATAAATTATTTCTCTAACCTGGAGTGGAATGAGGAAAGGGAGGGGGTGGAACTATCAGGAAGGCAATTCTGGGGCCTCTTTGCACTGTGTGTATAAATCATTAAACAGTGGACAAATGATTTAACACAAACACAAACAAGAATTCCCAGAGAATTAAATTTCCCTTCCCACAAATGAGTCAGAATAAAAGTGAGTTGGCAAAAAAAAAAAAAAAAAAAAAAGTGAGCTGGCTACACCATCATTTCATCAAATGCCAGGAAGTATGATGTCAGTACAAAATACGCCATGTAGGAATGGATATGACTGTATATAAAACCATTCATACTCCATGAAGTTCCTCCAACCATGCAGGATCTTTCCCAAACAGACTCATGAAGTCAGTTCTCTAATACACACAGGGGCTCCCTAAAGACCAGTCCCACAACCTAGTCTGACCCTGAGACAGTTAAGAACATTTTAAAGCAAAAGCATAAGTGGAAGATTAGTAACTATGCTTCCTTAGGAAGGACCATCCTCTATTCTGAGATTACGCCCTTCCTAATGACTAGTGGGAAAATTCTATTCCTTTTTTTTTTTAAGATTTTATTTATTTATTTTTAGAGACAGAAGAAGGAGGGAGGGGGAGAAAGAGAGGGTGAGAAACATCCATGGGCCAGAGAAACACCTATCAGTTGCCTCTCACACACCTCCAAGCAGGGACCTGGCCTGCAGCTCAGGCATATGCCCCAACTGGTAGTCGAACCAGTGACCTTTCAATTCACAGGCCAGTGCACTTTTTAAAATGATGACAATCATTTTGTAGTTGTCAAGGTCCTTTTAATCTAATGGCCTTAGTTTGGCAAAATAAAAAATTAACAACTGTGTGTTGAACCCTTTTTTTTTTTCCTTTTTGCACTCATAAAATCCAAGTATCTAGAAACTTATTATCTTATATTCTCAGGTAGCCCAACTTTATAAATCAGCATACCCAGATAAGAATCAAAGAATGCCTGCTCTGCTTATGTTGTTCCTTGAATGAGAGAATCGTACAGAATAACCTAACTCGGAGGCTGATCTTGGCTTCCAATACAATGAATCAAGACAGCCTTTCAGGCATTCACACTAAAGCAAAGTTTGATCATCTGGAATTTATTATGGCCTCTGCTTTGTTTTCTACCTTGCCTTGGTATCTCAGACAAGTGGAGGATTTTTTGCACACCATGGATAATTTCATTTCTGTTCTGTATCAGCTACCCATAGGTAATGAGCCTCATTTTCACTTGTACGATGAAACTTCTCTTGTCTTTGATCCTACAGCAAGGTGGGGGAATCCCAGGAACTGAGAAGCAATGACTGGACAGGGTACCTCCCAAGGTTTGGTCATCAGAAGAGGGCTTTAAAGTAAGCCTGACGTCCCAGAAGAAAAATTTCAAATGGACTTCTTACGTAATATGGAATCACAGCTATGCTAGTAGGGGCCATGAATCTCTCATGCTCAAATCTACTTCATGTGAGAAGCTAATTATTTTTAGAAACTAAAGGATGATCAAAGGAAAAAATTAAGAACAAATAGAAAGATGAAGGGAAAAAAAAAAAGGCAATCTTGAAACCAGAAGCAGAACCCATGGTAGAGATCAGGGGAACTTCAAAATCACAAGAGAATTCTGCCGTTGAGAACACACTTGTCTTTATTCAGACTATTCGTCTGCCTGGATGTCTTTCCTCCCTGACCCAGTTCTGTAAGTTCAAATCCTTCCCATTCCTCAAGGTTCAGTTAGAAACAATTTCTTATAATAAGCCTTTCTACCCCTGGGTAATAAATCCCCTCCCCCTTCTCAGCACAACCACAGCACTGTAACTGAAGCTCTTTTAAGAGAGTAATGAGTCTCATTTTCTACTTTCTATTATAGATTTTTAAAATATAAGCACTATTTCCCTTACCATTTTGAAGAATCACAGGAACAGATCTACCTCCCATTTATCTTTGTATACAATTGGTGGTCAATCATTGCTTCCTGGATGAAAAAAAAATGAATGAATGAATGAATGAATGAATATAAAATGGCACATATTCACTTTAGACTTCCTGCAATTTCACAGAGGCTTCTCTGCCACCCAGGATGAAATTAGTCATTAAAAGATCAAGGATCAGCAATGGAACAGAATAGAGAGCCCAGAAATTAACCCAAGACTCTATGGTCAACTCATATTTGACAAAGGGGGAAGGAACATCCAATGGAGTAAAAACAGTCTCTTCAACAAATGGTGTTGGGAGAACTGGACAGCAACATGCAAAAAGATAAAACTAGACCACCAACTTACACCATACACCAAAATAAACTCAAGATGGA